>CM068833.1:102079580-102267080 GCA_028554795.2 Sinohyriopsis cumingii
ATACTGTCATAATTTGATAATTCTTTGCGCACTGCTGTATTTCTTGTCAGTCGAATACAGTCTCAATGTTATATCCATTGACCATTGCTGTATTTCTTGTCAGTTGAATTCAGTCTTAATGTGATAATTTTTGGTGCACTTTTGCATTTCTTGTCAGTCAAATACAGTCTTAATCTGATAATGCTTTGTTCACGGATGTATTGTGTGTCAGTTGAATATAGTCTTAATGTGATAATTTATTGTGCACTGGTATATAAATCGTGTCATTTGAATACAGTCTTAATATGATACTTCTTGGTGCACTGCTGTATTTCTTGTCGGTTAAATACAGTCTTAATGTGATACTTCGTTGTGCACTGCTGTATTTTTGGTCAGTCGAATACAGTCTTAATGTGATAATTTGTTGTGCACTGCTGTATTTCTTGTCAGTCAAATACAGTCTTAAGCTGATAATTCATTGTTATCTGATGTGTATCTTGTCAGTTGAATGTAGTCTTAAAGTGATAAATTATTGTGCACTGGTATATTTCGTGTCAGTTGAATACAGTCTTAATGTGATACGTATTGGTGCACTGCTCTATTTATTGTCAGTTGAATACAGTCTCTATGTGATACATGATTGTGCGTTGCTTTATTTATTATCAGTTGAATGCATCCTCAGTCAAATAATTATTGGTGCACCACTGTATTTCTTGTCAGTTGAATACAGTCTTAATGTGATAATGTATTGTGCACCGCTGTATTTCTTGTCAGTCAAATACAGTCTTAAGCTGATAATTCATTGTGCACTGGTGTATTTCGTGTCAGTTGAATTTAGTCTTAATGTGATAATGTATTGTGCACTGGTATATTTCGTGTCAGTTGAGTACAATCTCAATCTGATAATTTTTTGGTGCACTGCTGAATTTATTGTCAGTTGAATAAAGTCTTGATATGATAATTCATTTTTTACTACTGTGTTTTATGTCAGTCGAATTAGCTCTATGTGATAAATCATTATGCTTTGCTCTACTTTTTGTCAGTTGAATACAATGTTAATGTGATAATTCTGTGTGCACTGCTGTATATGTTGTCAGTCGAGTATAGTCTTAATCTGATAATGTTTTGTGCACTGCTGTTCTTCTTGTCAGTCAAATACAGTCTTAATGTGATAATACATTGAGCTCTGCTGTATATGTTGTCAGTCGATTACAGTCTTAATATGACACTTCTTTGTGCACGTATTTATTGTGCACAGCTGTATATATTGTCAGTCGATTACAGTCTTAATCTGATAATTATGTGTGCACTGTTGTATTTGTGTCAGTCGAATACAGTCTTAATTTGATAATTCATTGAGCACTTCTGTGTTTCTTGTCAGTTGAATACAGTCTTAATGTGATAAATATTGGTGCACTGATGTATTGTATTTCAGTCAAATACAGTCTAAATCTGATATTTCTCTTTCCACTGCTGTATGCTTTAACACTGCTGTATTCGTTGTCAGTTGAATACAGTCTTAATGTGATACTTTATTGTGCACAGCCGTATTTCTTGTCAGTCGAATACAGTCTTAATGTGATAATTCTTTGTGCACTGCTGTATTTTTCTTCAGTCGAAAACAGTCTTAATGTGATAAAAATTTGTGCATTATTGTTGTATATATGGTTAGTCGAATGCAGACTGTGATATTCCATTATGCACTGCTGTTTTTCTTGTCTATTGAAAATTGTTTTAAACTGGTAATTATTGGTGCACTGCTTTATTTCTTGTCAGTTAAATAATCTTGATATGATAATTCATTGTGTACTGCTGTATTTATAGTCAATTGAATACAGTCTTACTGTGATAATTCATTTTGCATTGCCGTAAATGTTGTCAGTTAAATAAAGGCTAAGTGTGATAATTCATTGTGCACTGCTGTATTTCCTGTCAATCAAGTATAGTCTTAATCTGATAATTCTTGGTAAACTGTTGTATTTTGTTTAGTCGAACACAGTCTTAATCTGATGCAATGATTTTGAATGTGCAACACCACGAGAGAGCTCAACAAATGATCAGTAAATAAATACTGAAGTCTATTCTATAGAATAATTAGACGTTGTGGTACTCTCTTTACCACTCTGATTCATACTGCATCTTGCTATATTAACGTGGCACCAATGTCATTTTATCTACAAATTGAAACAATACAAAAAATTTGCAGTGTAAAGAATTACATCCTAAACTCAGAACTAGGCCTATCAAGTACAAGCCTATAGAGTAATCCAAACAAGTTTCAATGATATTCCGCATAATGGTCAGTAAGATTTTAATATACCGGAGTAAAGAAGGATAAATAAAATATGATCCCAACATATATTTAAAAGATTTTACAGCTATCACGTGACAGCTGTTAAATATTTAAATGTCTTCGATTGAAATTTAGAGCACGGCATTGCCAACAAATCATTAACTAATTAGATAAAACAATCCTTTCAGTATATATTTTCTAGGACTGGTGATAATACTAGGAATTCATAATCCACGTATTATTTCTCTTATATAGATAACTAGTTCAATAGTCAATTGCTAGACGCATATTTCTGCCAGAATAAATTTGAACGGTTAAAAAAAGTAAAGTTTGTTACTCAAGTTCATCAAGCTTTCAGCAGCATGGTCTTGTTAAAACCCATGACCTTTATTCCCATCACATGAGGTTTGCATGATTTACAGTACATAATATTCTTGGAGCTTTATGAGTGGATCAGAGATCTATTTACACGAAAAACTTCTTTGAAGTGGAATCATTGGTGAAAATTCAAAGTATTATTAGCTAAATAATCCCTGCTAGCTATTTTTATGAATGATAATTCCCATAATATAAGTATACATAGCACTATGCTTGGGTACAGTGAGCCTACTAAGGTGTAAAACGTAGTATTCCATCCAATAAGTATGCTGCTAGTACGTCTGTTACGGTGAATACATGTTGTGTATACTCCATGTGGCTGGCAGAAACAAGACTGGTACTATTTCGATAGTTGGATGACGATGGCTCTCTCTCTCTCTCTCTCTTTCTCTCTCTCTCTATCTCTCTCTCAAAATGTCCAAATGAACTATTATCACATAAGTTATAGAAATAGTTTACACGTTCTTCAATCTCTTGCGATGCCTTTCACATGAAGGCTCCGACGTGTTATATACCCTGCAGAAATTGGTGAAAAAGGTCAACAACACAAGGCTGTAGTAAAAGCAAAAATTTGGATCATTGATGTAGCATCTGGTTAGTCGAATATGCTGTATATTGCGCCATGGCACTCGCGGCGCATGACATCCAAATACTTTAAATAATGCTCTTATCACTGTCCTGAAAGCTAGTCACGACTTTAGTAACCTTGAAGTCTAGACTAGAATGCATTTCTACATCTGTCACTGACATCAAAATAAAGCTCTTCATATGTTTTGTGCGACCTTTTCCGAAGTAATATCGTACGTATTTGTTTAAGAAGTGGTAGAACAATGTCAAAGATACCGTCAACGGCAACTATTCAGCTTAGTGCATCTGGACCATTGTTACACTTCCAAAATGGTTGCCCTTTCATCATAGAGAGTTTTAAGCAGCTCCATAGGGTTATTTAGATATGGTTTGAGTAGGCATCTGTTCTTTTGCGGTTTTCGTCAACTGACAACATGGCGTAGACATCATAATAACAAGCTGATACACATTCTGCGCAAAGCGGGCTCGGTGCAAAAGGACTTGGCAAAGCGATATGTCCCATGCTGTTGCGCGTGATTGCTTATTTCACAGTTGTTTCGTCCAGGGGCATAATCCGGAGGCTGGCGAGGAAATGGAATTCATTATTGCAAGACCTGTATTTAATGTCATATAAAGTAAATCCATATAGCGCACACGTGGTTCCAGACTTGTTAGCATGCTTGCTTAAAAGGTGAATAGAGATTTAAACCAATATTGTTCCTCAGTGTTAGTATCCAAACTTACTTTTTTTCTTTCTAAGAACAGGCCTTAAAAACCACTGTGATCTCATTTCATACGCTTGATTTATCATTTGCTATTAAGACTACAGCTACGTAAGAATAACCATTTTCCTGTGCAGGCATCGTTGATCATTACTACTACAAATAAGGAATAATATAATATAATTATTTGATACTTTATTTTTAAAAAAATCTTGAAATTTCAAAGTGTGACTTTATGTCCTGTGACTTATAGTCCTGCATGCCTATTTTTTCTGTAATAATTCAAATTGTGAATCTTTGAACTGACTTTCTGTCCATGTTTATTTGTGACTTTGTTCTCGAACAAGATATCCAGATTTATCAACCAGTGGTTTCAAAACCACTGAGCATAAATATGAACCACAGGTGATAATATCCCACTGTGGAAAAGCTTCATATTAAAAAGTGCAATATGAGTTGCGATTCATCGCTAACGCACATACGTCCAGACAGACAGGATGACATGATTGTCACCTTTCTGCAGATATTGGTAGGTAAGATCTTCTAATTCATTGTTGGCAGACGTGTTTTTTTTATTAATTACTGAGTAATACAGAGACTGACGCATTCAAAAACATCATCATATACTTGCAGATGAAGTTATAAAATCACGGATGTTCAGCTATTTTTCTTTCCTACCTATTCAATTGGATGAAATTAAATCTGGATAGTTAGGTGAGAAGCTTAAAAAGAGTTATTTTAATCAAATGTTTGCTCGGTATGTAAAGACCGTGTGTTTCCCGTGTGTACTAGCGTATAAGACGATACCAACTGAAAACTGCACAAACACAGATCTGCCATCGCACATTGTTCCGGTAGATTTGGGTCTGTGATGTTCGTAAGGTAGTAATCACTATACCAAACAGTATCGGGCATTATATATTGATCTGTATGCACATTATGCTATGGCAGATCAGGATCTTTGTTGTTTCCACTTTGACTCGCCTTATAAGTGAGCATATAAGGCAACTCCGAATTGAAGTCTTAAGTTCATTTATTGTATGGAGTTGAGCAGGCATTTAACTATAAATACATATCAGAGAACAGTTATTTGCCATCCCAACACACATCAGGTTCAGAGTAAGTGTTGCCTGCAAATAGATGAGTGCAATTACAACGATACCTTCGACGAAGCAACTGTAATCAGAATAAAATCGCAAGAATAAATATGTGAAATAAAGCACTAATGACGAAAATGATGTAAATTAAACCACATAATTTAACTGAACATTTTATTGTAAAAGCGATCTTTATTAACAGCTTCTGTTGGCGTAAGTGCAGCACAAATAAGAACAATAAGAATTATGCCATACATATATATTTCCTGATTCGAAGCAGCATATAAGCCGTTTTTCATTCTCTTGACGTAATGAATGACTTAAGTAAAAATGTTTGATAATAATCGACATCCACATTAAAGCACACGAACCATTCTGCTCCAAGTCAGGTTCAGCTCTGCAATAATGCAATAATTACGGATTCATTTTTCAGAAAAGGTAACGTGTAATTGCATTTCCAGGCTATAGGGCATGCTTTTGAGATGTACCAGTAGTTGAAATCAAGGAAACGCATTCCATTATATAATCAATTTTATTTGCTTTGAGCAATGAATATAGTTTCTTGATTGAACGTGCTGAAAATTCGCCTATAGCATTAAGTCCAATTGCAACTCACAATGTTTGATTACGGTTCACAACTCGTTGAGAGAATGGCATCTGAGAAATGAAAGATTTTCTTAAAAATATATAATTTAGTACAGATTCACGTGATGGAAAGTCTCCTGGTAGAGGTTTGAAGCATTGTTTAGGGTGGGATGGTGTCGGAAATCTATATCAATTTATTGTAGAATTATTAAAATTTGACAGCAATACAATTTATGGCACCTGCTATTTAGAAATCAGTGATATATGCGCGTTGTATCGGATTTCTTACATAATACACTTCATAATGATTTGAATTTACAAGAATTGAATTCCTTTCACAAAAGCTGACAATGATTATGCTGCTCGACGATCAAATGATTGAGAATGTTGGGATCATTCCTGTCTTTCTCATTGTAACACTGAACAAAGGGTGAAAACAAAAACACGAGTATCTTTCATAATCAAACATCAAAAATAACTGAAGTTCAGAAAAAAGATGAAACATACAACAAAAGAATTCTGAATTCTTTTTAGTGTTTTAAGGTAAACATTGTAAAATCGTTCGCGTTAGGGCGACACAATGGCCTCTACGAGACTCGATGCTTTATTTCATGATTTACTCTTATATTTTTATTAGGAGCAATAATGTAACCAATGGGTAGGAAATGAAATATCACCACACTAGCAAGAATAATGATGTCCAGGAGAAGACGTGTTACAATATAGCATTGGCAAAGAATGAAATAAGGAAGATAGTGGTGATGATGCAAGCGTTCGATAGAGATAGATGCATTCATAGTCTTTGCATGCATTATACATATGCTAAGCCCTAAATACAATAAGCTATTAAGGAAAAACACGTGCATTCTTAAATATATTTTATTCAAAATAATGAACACGATCTACCTCAGCAAGAATGAAAAGTTAAACGTATCACTACTATTTTTAAATATGTATTTACTACGACATAATCACATGTATGTGAAAAATTCCCGAAGTGGCTATACTTTGATACAATCAGATACTGTACAAACAAACGTGATGAACACTAGACCACAGTAAATTACATTTCTAGCAAATATCTCAAGGCTAGCGGACTATCGAACTGGATATTATTTGAAACACTAAGCAATTACTGAAAACAAACGAGAAATCAGCGATGGCATTGATTGTCGTAAATGGAGATACCATATTAAATAGAGTTGTGTTTGCCTCATATGCACTGGATTGGTTTACTTTTGTTTTGGTGTTTAATGGAGTAATTATTACTTAGCACCCATAACAAAGAAAAGCTAAAACAAAAGCAAATATGATGAAGATGGCAAGAACGAAAGGCATGTGGAGAAATGATGACGTCGCTGCCTATGATAGTTATGACGACGACAATGACCTTGGCGATGAATGACTTGATGAAGCAAGACTTTAAAATACTTATAACCATGTCGATAATGTATTGTGCTTAGGGGCACGTCATTTGATGTTATTCCCAAAGTTCCATCGAAAATTTCCACCTGTTTCTTCAAGGCATCGGATATCAATTTAAAATTATCGTATTGCACATTAAACGTTCAGAATTTCGCTACTCCTATTACCGGTCTAAAATCATTTCCTCCTAACCCCCATCTTAAATGTTCAAATGGTCTCCCGAATTTTCCAGCTTCTAGCAAATGTTGATGGGCTATTAAGTGTAATCACCAAGGTACAGAGGTGATTTTATTACAACCCGTAATGGTCATGGATGTAAGTGCTCAGCCTCTAGCGCATTTTAAGTGTAAGGGCAGAGTTGCAAGTTGCTGAATAATTTGTTTCGTGAAAATCATTGCGATTGCATGTTACTATATCCAGATTGATGACAAACTGGTTGTGACGCTAAGAACCGAATGTTGTTTCATTGTTTCTTCCTGAGAGTAGTCGAGTCTGGACAAACGTGGTGAAATATGCCATCTCGATACGTCTAAGGTCCAGGGTTTTATACCTTTTTTCCGGTGTGTTAGAGAATGCAACATTGCTCATCTAGAACAGGTCATAGTCTATAACGTTTCTACATTATTTGACTTTAAAGAAAATCCCAATCTAGTATTTTCTTCTTTGGAGCACTATATACATGAAAGCTGTCACATAATGCAAATAAATAAATATATTTTACTTATTTTTCAGGGACCCGTTCTAGGTTTCTCGTGAGCCTAGCGTGGGGAGTGGCCGCTATCTTTTCCATTCAGATGCTGTTTATTGCCGAAGAAGTGGAGTTTGAGCCAGGCCGGATGCAGTGCTGGATAAAATTGCCACATGATGATCATTGGAAGGTAAGCCGGTTACCTACCGTTCTGATGAGAACCCATCATTTAGTTGGACATCATGATCTTTTCTGTGATAAGCTTCTAAGTTACCTAGCGTGGTATGGCACATACCTATACAAGGAAGATCATATAAATGAACACATATATTAAAATTAGTTCTGGTATTATGTTTAACATCTGCATAATTAGAATTAAATGTTTAGATTAAAATTAATTGTGTCAAGACGTATTTTAGAACATGTGTAAACCAACGCGCTAAATTTCGAAAAGGACCTATCGTATTTCCTGTCTGGTAATTCATCAAGTGCAATGACAAAACATAAAGACTTACATATAAGTAGGTACGTAATATATACATTCAAAATAAAGAAGGATATACGAAATTACAGCAAACCTCAAAGTATAGGTGAACAATAACTGGTGAGGCTAAATATATTGTTTCAGCAAAGTCATTGAAGGAAGATGATGCAACTTGGTATATGTTACACAACTGCCACCTTTATTTAACTCGATTAACTGAAATATGTTATAGTTAAATTAACGTGAATTGTCAGATATATAACTACGTGAAGTTAATTGCTATTTCGTAAAAGAGAACTGCTTTTAAAATATAATGTGCGCCGTAGTCATCAATTTAACAATTTACTTTCCATACATTCCATTTTAGATCTACATTACTTTGGTAGCTGTGACCTTGTTCATTTTTCCTGCCGTAATCATAACCGGTTGTTACAGTGCCATTATCTACATCATCTGGAAAAACAATCATCTTCAGCAATCATCTCGGCAGATGACCATACCCAAGAAGGGACCAAATGTCACCTCGCAAGCGGGATATGGTGAGAATTTCTCATTTAGTTTTGTCGTTGGTAGCATAAGGGTTGTTATACGCTGAAAATATAATAACATAGTTCTCATTTTGAACATCTACCTATATCTTACCTATAAAAATTCAAATTGAGAACTATAATGTGTGTTGGCATTTTATTATATATATATATATATATATATATATATATATATATATATATATATATATATATATATATATATATATATATATATATATATATGTTTATGTATGATAGAGAGAGATACATTGTTCAACAGTTGTGCAGGTTGCGGCTTTTTTCAATTCAAAAAAAGTTTTACCAAAAACAAACCCTGATCTTAGACCAATTCAAACTAAAACGTTACAAGAAATACTTTCTTTACAGAGCCTAATTTGAAGATGATCATACCCATATTATTCCTTGTACTACTACACTTTCCGCAGCCTTGAGTCTTGGTGTGTCGAGTTAATGTAGCTTAATTTGTTCTATACGGTAATAACAATTTGTTACAGTGATATATTACCATGAGTGTTTATATCGACATGAAATCCTGATATGATTTTTAACGAATAAATTAATTTTGAAGTAAAGTCATCGTTAACTGTCTGTGTAACTTTGTTAAACATTCAAAATTTTGTCCTCAAAATCTATAACAGTGTCTCCTCATTAATATAAAATTTAATAACGTGTCATTCAATCATTCTGATTAAACGTGGAAAATAATTGCATACCATGAGTGTTTCCACCAATTTCATCATGATTGTAACTGTATTCACTCAATCACATTAATGTTAAAGTCATATAGTCAAAGCAATTGCAACTAATTTTGTTTGTAACTCAATAGTTCTAATAGTGATAAGCAACTCCTAAAACTGTGATCAAATAAACAGTTACAATATAGAGAATAAAAACAACAAGCTTTGATAAATTTAACAAACATTTTATTTCCCTGGAAAAGCACTATATAAATTGTAAAAATAAGGACTTAGAGTTTTACACTCTAATCCAAGAATAATCCACCAATTCAATTTTAGAAGTCTAAATAATGAAATGTTCTATAGAAAATTGAGATCGAGTCCCAACGAAACATCCAAAAATGGAAGTCGATGACGTATACCGTAGTCAGTATTGTTCGGATGTGTCAACAGTTTATTTTTTTATCCACAAACATTATTCCTGTGTTTGAATTCCGAACAAAATTTTAAAAAATATCTTTATCCAAGAATTCTATTTGAGCGCTCAAACATTTCCAGGAAAAATAATAATCCCATAGGATCCAACTAATCTGAACAAAAATTAAATATAGCTCCAAACTGCCACAATATACACTTTCCAGTGTAAATAAACAAACCCAACTGAGAAATATCTGTTTTGACATCAGTATAAAACCTGACTACGGCGCTATTTCGGAAAACACATAATTGCGAAATAGAGGCTGTTTACATATAAAAAATCACATACTCATAGCATGACCTTGATACAAAAACAATCATTTCACGCCGAGAATAAAACAAAAATGAAAAGTTGTTTACTTGTCTCAGTGATTTCTGAAACAAGGTCGGGAACTGAGTCAGAAATAGAAACAGTGTTTCTATTATTAGGTAGTGATAAAATGATTCAGGTGAAACTGAAATTTCTGGAACATATCAAATTCTTAGCGAACAAAATTACATTACATTGACATGTAATGGAATTAAAAATATGAAAGAAACGTTAAACCTACAGGCAATTAAATTAAGTCAAAAATAAATTAAACCAAAAATACGTAACACTTTACCCAAACGTAAGAAGAAAGGTTTATATGATAAAGCTTTCTTTTTACCATAGATTATTAATATACATGAGGTTATAAAACCTCGTATAAATTACACACAGTGTACATGAAATAATTCATTGCGATACACTGGAAAGTGCATCTGCTATTAAATTATCTTTCCCCATGATGTGCCTGATATCAATATCATATTCCTGTAACAACAAACTCAGCCTTAGTAATCTTTGATTTTAATGTTTGATCATGCCGATGAAAGTAAGGGGTTTGTGGTCACTAAACACAATAATCAAAGCAGGATCTGAATTATGGTAATCTTCAAAAATGTTGTAATGCCTATATCAAAGCTAAACATTCCTTCTCCATTGCTGAATCATTTCTTTGGTGCTTATTTTATTTCTTAGAAAAATAGCACACTGGATGTTTATTACCATTTTCGTCTTCTTGTACCGAAATTGCTCCAACCCCAACATCACTTGCATCAACAGACAATTTAAAGGATTGGCTGAAATTTTGGAGTTGTAAGAACTGACGTGCTTATAAGCATGAATTTTAACTTGTCAAAATCCTCCTGACATTTTCCAGTCCAAAGGAACTCGTTTCTCTTATTTAATAAATTTTTCAGGGGTTCAGCAATTATATAGCAATCAGAACACAATTTCCGATAGTATCCAGCCATACCTAAAAATCGCATCAGCTGCTTTTTATTTACAGGCACACGAATTCAGAAATACTCTTGACCTTATCATGTATATGTTTAATTTGTCCATGCCGCACGATATGTCCTAGAAATGTTAAACTAGCAAGGCAGAACTCACTTTTGGACAAATTAATTGTCAAACTTGCATCCCTGAGTCTGTCGAAGAACTTCCTAATTGTCGCTAAATGTTATTTCAAGTTGTCGTTGTAGATGATGACATCATCGCTGTAAGCATCACAATTGTCTAGACACGAGGTAATTATATTCATGAGACTTTGAACGTGGCGACCCTTTCATCCTAAACGGCATTGCTTTTTTTTGATAAGGTCCATCTGGAGTCACGAATGCTGAAATTTCCTTTATTCTTTCCGTTAGTGGAATTTGCCAAAATCCTTTCAGAAGTTCAAATTTGGTGACATTCTTGGCATTTCCGATCATATCAATGCAATCATCGATTATTGGTAATGGAAATGAATCTGTTTTTGTCACACTATTCACCTTCATATAATCGTTGAACATACGGAACGTTTAATCTTGTTTGGGAACAAGTATGCATGGTGAACTCCAGTCACTTTTACTGAGCTCTATAAAATCATTCTCCAGCAAATTTTGAATTTCCTTCTTCAAGTATTTCTGTTTAAGAGTGTTCATCCTTTACTGGTGTTGCTTCGCAGGTTTCAAATTTACAGTTTCATCGTCATGGACTATGTTGTTCGTTCTTGTAGAAACATCTGGAAATAAATGCTCATATTCAAATAATAACTATTTAAGTTCATTTCTTTCTTGCTTGTGCAAATTTGAATGTTTATTGCCCAGATCTTTCATACTGTCTGAATTCCGGAGATATGTCACTCCAGTATTAGTAGAATCCGATGATATTCATTCATTAAATCTTCACTGAGTGGGATAGGTAGAACTAAATTAATTGCATGTTTAAACTGGCTATATTTTTTAATATACACCTTTAGCATGTTTGTGTTGCAAAGTTGTTTTTGGTTTCGCATCCCAGAAGTATTTATGATGTAATTTAGATCATTTATTTTCCTGTCAACTGTGTAGGGACCATACTAGTTGGCCTGACGAGGATTTTGTGGCATGGTCAAGAGAGCCAGGACTCTGTCACCAGGTTGAAAACTCCTTTCCTTCGAATTTCAATCATATCTTGACTTCATTTATGACTGATTAGAGCAAATTTGCTGTTGAAACCTCACAAGCCATTGAGAACTTATACTTAAAATTGGAGACATAATCACGAACATTAATTTCAGTATCTTCATTAGAACGAAGTTTCTCATTCAACAGCTTCAATGGTCCACGCACAATGTGTCCAAACACCAGTTCAAAGAAACTGAAACCTAAAGATTATTGAACTGATTCCTTAACTGCAAACAATAGTAAATGAATGCTTTTATCCCAATTTTTACCAGTATCAAAACAATATGATAGAATCATATTTGTGAATGTCTGATGAAATGTTTCTAATGCCCTTTTGTTCAAATGGTGATAGGCATAATGTTGGATGCCTAATTCGTTCATAACTGGCTGGAAAATTCCAGACATGAAATTAGAGCCTTGATCAGACTGGAAAGATTTGGGAAGGCCAAATAGACTAAAAGTTCTGTATCAACGCTGTTACTGTTGCTTTAGATTTAATATTCCTCAAAGGAATTGCCTCTGGAAACCTTGTTGTCGCACACATAATGGTCAACATGTATTGGTTATCTGACTTGGTCTTAGGTCAGGGACCAAGGCAAACTAACATAACACTTCTAAATGGTTTGTCAAAGGCCGGAAATGTGTTGCATATGTGCTTTAGGCATCTTCTGATTGGGTTTTCTTCTCATTTGACATGTATGACAAGATCTACAGTATTCATCAACATCACGTTTGATTTTTGGCCAATCGAAGTGAGCCGAGATATTGTGATCAGTCTTGGTAACCACTAAATGACCAGCGAAATGTGTTTCTTGGGCCAGATTAAGTATTTCCTGTCTGTAATGTTTTGGAACCTCCATTTGATAGTTCGCTGACCCCTCATCATCAGCAGGTACCTCGGTAGGACTCCATGTTCTCATAAGAATTCCATGTTTAATGAACTAACAGACAATAACTTCAGCAGCTTCGGTTTCACTAATGACCCTTTGAAACAACAAACAGGAGATATCATGATCTTTTTCCTGTTTGACGACAAGTGATTGTCGCTTGTCACTCTGATTAGAATAAAGACAATGAGTAGTTAAAAGAGGATCACTGTGATCAATACTTTTTGATTGATCCAAGCAAGGACTGAACGTGGCCTCATCAAAAGCAAGACCAATGCATATGTTAGCTGAATGATTACTTTCCTTATCAACATCATTCTCAAGAGCTTTATTTGCCATAGCGCTGGTAACTGCACAAGATGGGATTAAATCAGAGAATTATTGTTCAACTGGATCGACTTTCTTATCCAAGCAAGGCCTGTCCGTTACAAGTAGATTAACCACAACCTTGTCTCAAGCTAGGTTGTTGCTATGTTGAAAATGAATGCATCCAACGGGTAAAACTGTGGACTGTCACGGGTCCTGACACTAAGTCTGATGACAAATTTACACAATGGATAGGAACATTAATAACGCCGCACTCTACTCCCTGAATACGAATGCTCTCATTAGAACAAAGCTTCTCAGAAACAGGCAAAGTAATTGACAATAAAAGACTCTGAGAAAAACTCCTGTGTCACTTAAATTTTAATAAGGATAGGATTAGCCAAATCCCCCACGAGTGACTTTGAACCCTTCGATATGAATGGTTCATAATTCTCCATAATAAATCAGTCTGGGGTTTAGTAGACTCATGACCCTTAATAAATAAGAACATTTGGAATAGGTCTTTCTTGATTATGATGCCTATTTTTTAATTTGTAGCAATCAGAAATAACGTGTCCTTTCTTCTTGCAATATGTAGGAAGAGACAAGAATCTTGAGTCAAGCTTAACCAAAACTTGATTTTTAAACTTTGGGCCAGTTTGAGATTAAAAAGGCTGAAATACTTTTCTGCCAGAAGACTGTTGAGTGGAATTCTTATTTACAAAAGGAACTTCATGAGTTAAAGAACACTCATCAGCAGCACGAAAAGCATTTTCCAAGGTTTCGATTTTATTCTCGTCAAGATAAGTCTTAATGTCACTATGGACACAGTTCTTAAACGCTTCAAGTAATACAAGTTGTTTGAGACTTTCATAATCTTGTTCAACTTTCTTGGCCAAGCACCATCTATCCAATAACTGTTATTTTTCTCTTGTATATTCGACATGAGTTCGTCCAGTTTCATTTTTAAAGTTTCTTAATTTTTGCTGATAATCTTCAGGGACTAATTCATAACCCCTTAAGATGTATTCTTTAACCGTATCATAGTCACCACTTTGCTGAACTGACAGTGAACTGTAAATATCACTAGATTTACCAATAAGTGCGCATTGTAATAATTGAGTCCAATGCTCCTTTGGTCGTTTGAAATTTTCATCAACGTTTTCAAAAATAAGGAAAATATTTGTCTACATATTTTTCTCCAAAAGGGGGCACTAAACTAATATTCTTTGCAACGTCAAAACTTAATTTTGTATCTGAAGTTTGAAAGTGCGTTTCACTTGCCAGATCCTTTTGTTTTATTCTAAATTGATATTCCCTCTGTTCCTTATCTCTTTGCATTTAAACCTCTCTCAATATCTCTCTTTCTTCCTAATCTAATTGCAGTTCTTTTTTTTCTTATAACTGCATTTGTTCTTGTAGCTGCATTTGTTTTTTTCTTTTTTTTTCTATACCTAATTGCGTTTGATTTTCTTTCTCTCTTTCTCCTCTCTCTCTCTCTCCTCGTTTTCAAATTGTAAATGCATCTATTTTTCTTTTTTTGTAATGCCATTTGTTGTTTCTCTTTCTCCAATTTCATTCGTTGTCTCTCTTTCTCCGATTGTAACAGTATTTGCATCTTTTTCCTTCTTTATCTTTCTGAAGTTTCAGCTTCCTCAACTCTAATTCAATAATGTATTTCTATTCTAATTTCTTTTTTAATGTCCGATACATACTTACTGATCGAAACCAGAGCACTTTTATCCAAAACATTCTGTTCTACCAAAAACTGGACCACAATATTTTTTATTTCTTTCCTCCCTAAGGAAGCCTTTACCTCAGAAAGGTCATATTTTCTGGCAAGTTTAATTAATTCGTCTTTTTTGAAAAAGTCTAATTGGTCATGTGTAGGACTTGAAATCAAGATTTTCACTTTTGATGACATTTTAGAAAACGCTTGCTGATTTCACTAAAGATTAGAAAAAGTAGAGTAATTAAAATTTCAAAATGCTATGTTTTCGGAACTATTTTCGCCAAATTTCATAATTCCAAGGACGAGGGCCAATTCTTATGTTACGAATTTAGGCTCTAATAGAGAGTAACAAAAGAAATAGCGAAAACAACAAGCTTTGAAAAATGTAATAAATATTTTTTTCCCCGGAAAAACATTGTAAAAATTATTTTTTTTAAAAATTGCGGTTTTAAGAAACAAATCCAAAAATAATCACGAATTAAATTTTAGAAGTCCTAGTAACGAAATGTTCTGATGAAAGGAGTTCGAGTACAAATGAAAATACAAAAATGGAAGGCGAAGACGTATACTGTAGTCAGTATTGTGCAGGTGTGTCTACAGTTCGTTTTTGATCCACAAACAATATTCCGGTACTTGAATTCCGAATAAAATTTAAATAAATATCTTTGTCCAAGAATTATATAGGAGCACTCAAATATTTCCAGTAGAAAGAATTATCCCTTAGGATCCAAATAATCTGAATACAAATTAAATATAACTCCAAACTGCCACAACATACACTTTCCATGGCATAGGAAAAAGCCTAACTGAGAAATATTTATATAGACATCGGTATAAAACATCACTACTGCGCAATTTCGAAAAACCCAAGTATTAAGAAAATGCAAAAAATAAAAAGTTGTTTACTGGTCTTAGTGATTTCTGAGTATCAAATATAAACTGTGTTTTTATCATTAGGCATTATGAAAAAATTCAGGTCAAACTGGAAAATATAAAATTCCTAGTAAACAAAATTACATTACATTGACAAGTAATGAAATTAAATATATATTCAATTTCTTCGAGTATTCTGGAAAATTGCCGAATGGGAGTTCACACACATCCATCGTCAGCACAGCAAACTTACATGTGGGTAGCTAAAACGATTAATATATACAATATTGGATGCATAGATAATATATATTACATTTCAAGATTAAATTACAATGATAAATATTTTCTCATTAATAACACCCATTTATCTCTGGAATATTGCGTCCGAGTGGTTACCCACACCATAATTAGGTTCAGTAAGCCATAGTTTAGCAATTGCCAGTTCATTAAGAAATTTAGACATTTGACATAATCGTTATACAGCGATCCCCATCCTTAGTGTCTGCTATGTAATTTTTCCCAATTCAATTGTTTTAGGTCTTGTAGTAAAAGGTTCTCCAACCCCTATACGGAACCGAAATAGGGACATATCTAGAAGTTCAAAAGGGGTCATACCGCAAGCCAAGATTCGGACCATAAAGATGACATTTACAATCGTTTTGGGTATGCATTACTTTTAGTTAAATAAGTACCATAATATTGCAGCATTTCGTCATTTATATTAACAGTGTTTTAAAGAAATCGCAAGTTGTTATTCAATTATTGATAAGACTATTTTTTCCATTTTTTACTCTTCCATGATTGTTATGACTTCGGTTGCGAATACGACGTTTAATGACTTCGTTTTAATTTAGTAAAATATGTCATTAGAAATTCCCTCCCGAATTTGTTCAGGCTTATTTCAAATAATTACTAAAGTTGCACAATTCTTGCATCAATTAGTGATTATGACTAAGTTAAGCAAATGGCGTTTACTTATTGGCAAAACATATAACATGTAGATATTGGAACACAACAACATCGCGAGATGACAAAAACAGCCACTCTCCTCATATCCCTTTCCTCCCGTCCCTTAACCTCCCCTTCCCTGAGCAGAACACAGTGTCTAAGGACTCACAGTTTATCAAGTCAGATGTTAACCAAATTACTTCAGGTTTCATGAGTACGTGGCCAGAGTTAAGCTGAACGAATTTGTCCTCTAAAACAGATGCAGTCTCAGAAGCACATAACCAAAATAAATATTGGTACAGAAAAAACATTTAATCGCTTTTCTCGTCAATTTCAGAACAATCTTCAATATAACTAACGAACATAGACTAGCGTTATCCACACACACACTGGCGTGCATGCTCATGGCTTTATCATCATAGATTTGCTCCTGGCATGCGTTTCAGACACGTGTACCTTTTGTAACTCGTACAATCTCGTTTAATGTCGTAATCTTCAGAAGTTTAACCTCACTCCCAATGTCATTATATTCGTAAAGGCATAAGAGTATGTTAGTTGGCATTCTGTAAGAAAATGAGATGCAGTTATCTATCACTTGGTGTATGGTGTGGTAGCAGTTTAAAGTGCAGAAGCAAATTAAGAGACCTTGGTCATTTAACAATTCTGCAGTAAACGCCAAAAAGGGTTTTGCTGAAAGTTTATTCTCTTTCCTCAGAATGTGGTCATCGACATGTTTCATAGTAACAGTTATGTTCCAAGTTATATCTACTCTGTTGACAGTTAGATTTAGCGCATAAAGTCACACAAAATATCTTCTTTCTTATTCCATTCAACGTCTTATATCCAACTGATCGCTTACTTCAGTAAAGTTTTTTTTTTTATATATTGAAAAAATGAAGGCCGTAACAATTATATTACCTGCAAACAATATTTAGTGACAAAAAGCAACACTCATTCAATAATCATTGTAGTATGATAATGTATGATTTTAAATATTAAAACGTCTTTGCAATGACAAGCACCTCACTGCAATATTTATATTTATATTCTATTTATAACCTTCCTATAAATATAATGAGAGCTAAGCGAGGTAAATTTTAAACGCAGATCAGAAAAATATGTTGGAGTTACGTCCCTTGAACGACGTAAGAATTGAATGTGGACTTGGATCACAATGTTTGGAATTACTACATGTTGGTGTTAGTGTGTCCAAAATTCTAATAAATCGTATTTTGATCTAAAGTATATTCAAATATACACTCACGGTGATGTTCTTGTCGTATATTATATGGCATTTGTTTGAGACGATGGGCTGTAAATAAAACCATGTGCAGTGGATCACATATTTCATATTCCCGTTGCTCACTGTGCTCTGTCGACGAAATGTACACAGACACCTTAATGATCATATTCTTATGAATAAACAATGTCATTTAAATCAATACAAAAAATGCATATATCTTTCTCATCCTTCACCATCAATGTGAGTGGAATAAATGCTCTATAGGACCATATCTGTACAGGCTAGAAAGTCATATTTGTGTAATGAGTCCATAAAGAAAGAAATTAAACGGAATGGGTCAACGAGATAATCGGTACATTGGGGGAACATGTCATTGATTTTGAGAAGTTTACCGATATCATACATTTAAATAATCGTATTATCATATTATCTTAACTATGCTTAACAAAACAAATTAATTTGTAACAGTGGATGTGTTGGTTCGAATAATATGGCTTTGAGAAACAGTTACTATTTCCTTGTTTGTTCGATGCTAATAATTAAAGCGGAAATATGGAATGACATTCGTACGTTCTTTTGCAGTTTTTATCCTGTGTTGGAGCCCCTATTTTATTTTTGACCTTCTGCAAGTGTACGGACACATTCAACCAACCCAGCAAACCATCGCCATAGGAACTTTCATTCAGAGCTTAGCCCCCTTAAATAGCGCTGCCAACCCTATCATCTATGGGATTTTCAGCACAAGAATCTGCCGATATATGAGGTAATAAAGCTTTTAAGCACGATAATTGCAAACGTCAATAATTCAGTCTCTCGTGGTTGTCAACAATTTGTGTTGGCATATGTAGAGTATAATGATGGATGACCGCATTACTCTTTTTATTAATTGGACCACACCTTTTCAACAATTGTTTCATATGGAAATACAAAAATTTCAGCTCTATTAAATAACAATTGAAAATACATGCATATAGTCAAATACGTATCACTAGTATTCATTCGTCTTTCATAAAATGTACCATAACGTTTAAACTGTACAGTTGACGTTTAATTCACTTTGTGTATGTTTTGCTTATCCAGAATGTTGTTAATGAAATTATTTTGGGAGACACAACAAACTTAGATGACCTAATTTACACACCTTGATTTGTTTGGACTAAACCGTTTTCCTGTCTTGTAAGTATTACTTGCTACTACGTTTCTCGACTATCGTTATTTCGAAATTAGCTTCCTCATTAAGTGAGTATAAACCAGGGTTGCTTTGTGCACATATTAATAATATATTAGCACCGTAGGCTGCAATATCAAATTTGAAAACTCTCCATATTGTGTTTTAAATATATGACTCAATACAATTATTATCATAACTTCTGTTACGGAATGTTCTCATATGTTGGAAAACAAATTACTCGGCATTACATATTCCAACAACGTTCTAAGAAGTGTTGTTTTCAAAGTCATACTTGTCTTATACGACTTCGGAATGAAACAAACTTCGAGCAGTTCTAATGCTGATAGCATGGAAATGCTAGATACATTTATGCAGAGCTAATGCATTTTCTCTGCATGTTTCCACTTCCAGATATGGACACATCACACTACTATCTCGTATGCTTGCTTGATGTATTATGTTTGTATATTAATTATCGTAAAACGAGGTTCTAAGCTGGTAAACCTTGTGACTTACTCCCTGATCTTATTGAGTTGTCAATGAAAGGTATTTAAAGTGGTATATTTTTCCCGTAACTATTTTACAACTTAATTCTTGGCAACAAGAGCTATGTGACTTCTGTCAACAACGGTTCATACCAAATCAGCCTACTGAACATTAGGGATTTTTATTCAATTAATAAATAAAGAATTACGAAAGTATTTGGAGTCAAATTAAATCGCTACTACAAAACATGACGATATTTGCTCTTGTCGAGAAAAACGAAGAAAGATGATTGATCAGGGTGTTAAATTCATTTGAGTTTGATGTCAATGGTTACTTGTGTGCAATTGAATTCCGAAAATAGATGATCCTCTGAAGAAAGAAATGATTGCAAACGAATAGGACAAAAAAATGAAATATTATTAGGCAAGTAGTTCTAAACACCCATCATAGTAAGAATCAAAATATAAAATACACGAGGCAACAGCCTTTAATTTTAATGTTAACATGTTTCATGGCTTAAACAAGATTGGATATATTGACGTTCATTTTGAATGAACATATTTATTTTTCTCTGATTCCATTAGTCGTACACAACTTTCATCAAAATATCATAACCTTTTTTAATGCAGGGCGAAGTTAAATTAAATTTATTTTCAAACGGATGGAGAAGGTGATATGTAAGTCAAGCAGATTGGAACAGACATTGTTTGTGATGTATACGGAGTAAATATTTAAAGACTCATGCCTATTTTATTGATTTGTTTTTCAGAAGAATCAGAGCAATTCAGTATTTAACGACGTTATGTGGCTGCAAAGATAAACCAAATTTACGACACGCCATATCCGAAACGGATACAGATTTTGCCCGGCCTGCACGAACTACTACAGTACAGTTTTCAAATAATATCGAGATGTGTGATCTAATTTTGAGCTCTGTTCGTCGATAGTCCTATGGAAACGCCCTCGTCAGATACATTGCAAGATATTTTCGATTATCAAACTTATCAAAGTTTAAAATTGTATGCGTTCTCAACAATTCCTACTGCATTATTCTATTTTGTTCTAAATTGTTATTACACATATTGCTTTACGCAACGTTTATTTAACTGTGTTTACAAAGAATAAAATCAAAGACCTAACGAATAATGAGTCATCTCTTAAAACAAAATAACCATTCAACAAACAATCACTAATAAAACTTAATGCTTTGTAAAAGCCATAACAAATAAATGAATTCGCAAAGGTCGCACACTTGTTTGCTATTCGCATTCAGAAATCGTAAATCTAAGAAAATTTATAAAAAAGGAAGATACATTGTTTGCGTCATTGTTTTATTTTGAAATATATTATATATTCAAATTGTTTTTTAAATCGAGCGTTACAAATCCTTGTCAGAATTGTAACTTAGTTTTATTATCGAAAGACAAAAGACGGACGCTGCAACATAGGTTAGTAAAATTACAGTAAACTTCACAAAATGACGTGACATTTGTAATATATATTAATAAATATTATGATTAAATCTTCATTACGTGAAGCAAGCGAAATCAATGGACATTGAGTATAACCTTATGTATATAGTATAATCAAATATGGCTAGGAAATATGCAGTGTTACAAAAGGACAATGGCCACTGTATAGTATAACCTTTATAACGATAACACTTAGAACAAGGTTCGAGATAAATTTATAAAAATTGCTTTAAACTCCTTGATGTTGTAAATTTTGTGCATATTTTGAAGGTATATTCAACAAATAGCGGATTTTTACAATCTTTCAGTAAAAACAAAACGTACCATGTAAATTCATTTTCCGTGAGAGTGTCAAGCATTATTAGCTCTCCTGCAGCGGTGTTGTAGTACCGTCAGCAATGGTCTCGTCCAACAAAAATGACGGAATAAAGTCGAATCAAATCTATCAAAGCGAACGCTTACCAAACTAGCTAGGCAAACGAAAAGTAATGCTCGAAAAATGAACTGCGTCAGTTTATTACAAAATAGAAGATGGGTGTATCCCAAAACAGGTCGAGGCGCTGATATAGACTCCATATTGTACAGGCTACAGTAAAATTATGTATTACGCCTCTAACCCGAATTATAATAATGATTTAAACGTGTTTTAAATAATCACTCAAAACAGAGGTTCATGACTTAAATAATCAAAGACACATACTGCTGTGTATAAGCCAGGACAGAAAAGTATGTTTATAATGCTGAGCATATCAAGGGACACGCATTGCTCTGTATAGTCAGGGACACACAATGCCGTGCATAATCCAGGATGCATAATGTTGCGTATAATCCGGAACACAAAATGATGTGTATAATCAGGGACACATAATGCTCCGTATAGTCAGGAGCACAAACATGCTTTGTTTAATCCGAAACATGATAATGTGTATAACCTCAAAAGTATAAAGCTGTATATAATCTGGGACAAATAATGAAGTAAATAATCCAGGGCACATAATTATGCATATAATCAGGGACACATGTTTTGTATAATCCGGGACACATGCTGTTGTGTATGATCTAGGACATAATGTTATGTGTATACTCTTGGACATATACTATGTCGTAAAATCGGGGAGCGATATTACACATGCATATGTTAGTGGTACAAATGGTTCTTCAAAATATTATTAAACAATATGCAAATTTAAACTATATCTATTATTTAAAATATAACATAATAGGAGCTTAAGTTTTTGATAGAAATTAGGATCGTTATAATCTTGATCCTATTGCTTTATTTATTTATTTATTCATTATTATTATTATTATTAGTATTAGTATTTTATTTTTGTATT
Source organism: Sinohyriopsis cumingii (assembly GCA_028554795.2). Classification (NCBI taxonomy): domain Eukaryota; kingdom Metazoa; phylum Mollusca; class Bivalvia; order Unionida; family Unionidae; genus Sinohyriopsis; species Sinohyriopsis cumingii. The sequence goes on from CM068833.1 coordinate 102,102,413, forward strand.
ATTATTATTATTATTGTTGTTGTTGTTGTTGTTGTTATTTGCTATTCACCTTTTGGTTGTGTATGTGGTAGTAAATTCATAATATCGATATCATTGCAGCGGTTAGCCTCTTATTGTAACATTGCATATTTCCTCGCCTTACTTGATGAACCCCATGAAACTAGTGTATACGGACAGTAATAAACAAAACATGTACTCTGCCAAAACGTTTCAAATTGTGAAAAAATATGTATAATTGCTTATCTCTTATAAAATAAGTGAAAGAATATATATATATATATATATATATATATATATATATATATATATATATATATATATATATATATATATATATATATATATATATATATATATATATATATATAAAATTCAATTGTTATTTTACTAGAAGGTACCTCTTTTTCTCCGGGTACTTAATTTTTACGCATTTGATATAAAATATTTGAAAACAACTTATACAACGTTACATTTATTAACTTTATAATAGAGACAAAGAAATATCACGTTTTGTTTAATATAAGGGAAACTATCCAATTTTGTCCAATTTAAAAATATATCACAAATCGAACCAGTTGTCAAAATTTATGGAGGGGAATATATAATATTTGTATGCAGCTAGATCAGTTAAAAAATAAAAGCTTTACAGATTTCATTATGTAAATTAAAACATTGCACCTTTTATAGTCAATGGGATTGGCTCCCCATCAAAAACTCATGTACTTAAACCGATTTCTTTGTCAAATGTAGAACGTCTTGAAGGTGTACAGGTAGTTGTCACACTTCATATTCATTTCCCAGCTTTAGAATAATATTTTGCGTCTTTTTATATGTCTGGCCCTGTAGGATGCTTATATCACTGTTTAAATAAACAGTTTATATACGCAAACGTTGAGAACATTTCTGTACAGACCAATAACTAATATTGTCATCTTATATCACTTAAATAAATAATTTGAACACTAATTTGTTTTTCTGTGTTGATTTCTCTAAGTTCGCTCTGTAAGGAGGTCAGACCCTGACATACTTGGGCTTATTATTTGATGACAATTTTCATTACGTCGGGTGAATTTTGATTTTATAATTAATATCGGGTACAGTATAAGATTCTTTATGACTGTTTGGACGTAAGAGTAGATCCCTGCCCATCCTAAGGAGATATAAAAATATTTCTGGCGTTTATCTCCATGCGATCAGCTGCTCCAGACAAATGCACTAAATTGTACTTGCTAACCTGTAAACCACGTCTGTATTGTATTAATCACTAGCATTCTTGGCCATCATTGCCTTTTTAGGAGGCAAAACAATCCAATTCCATAAGCTTGCTATAGCAAATAAATCATATTATATTCTGTTGTGTGGTCATTTAATCAATATAAGACAAAAATATGTTTTGTGACCCAAGCCAGAAATATATTAAATTAGGAGGAGCGATTATTATTTACATACACTGGAAAATGCTCAGTTTCATTATTCTGAAAAATGACTGCGATCGACCATACTTACTCAATACATTATACCTGCAATCTAACGGGGCATCCATCAAGGAATGTACAAGTCCGTCGTTGCCAGGAGGAATTGCATATGATGGTATAAGATTGCCTACACGTTATTACCTCGGATTATACTTATTTTACTAGACCGCGAAACAGCACAGGAAGGCTTTCGAATCTTATGAGAGGAAAATCTTAATGATATGTGTTTTCAGTTGATATACCAGTCTCACCAATATCATAATTAGTATTCGGTTTGTTCTGAAGCAGACTGAGGATGAGAACTGTAAGTAGGTCTTGATAATAAGCATATACGTTTTCCTTTTGATGCAGATTTCGCGTTTTTATGGAACATGTGGCTGTGTGTGATACGGATTTTTAACGTAGCATCATGATAGCCAGTTTGATAGTGCAATTAGCATCAGTAGTAATGATTGTGGGAGTGCACATACAAATATTAACAGCGCCATACGAAGGCGTCCAAATCCAGTATAATGGAGCTGAGATAGAGCCCAGTGTAATAGACCAGAACAAAATGTTAAGAACTTGAGTATCAACACCTCTAAGATGTACAATGGCCGGATAGTAAAGGGGGACGACACATCGAAATGATGGTATGCTCATAGGCTTACACGAACAGCAACAACCTAACCAAGAGTTAAATATTTATCCTGAAACTGACAATCAGATAAAACTAAATCAGTTAAAGAAGCGAAATGGAGTACCACAATGAGTTTTTGGTAGCTGTGGAACTAAATGGTCGTAAACTTTGAGCTATTGCAGTCACTTATGCAAATGCGACCGCCATTTCAATATTTATTGCAGAAAGGCTTGGTGTTAAAGCTGGAGGCTGAATATCAAGTTCTTGGATGCAGAGTAAAACATTGAGATGAAAGTATATGGATAGGTCACATCAACAGGCCTTTTAGGCCATACCTGTGTATGTCATGCCGATCGGTGACCATAAAAAAAATTTGATACCATTGAACGTCACAAAGTTAGTAGATACGAATTTCTAACATAGCAAGGCAATGTCGCACTTGATAGCAAACTATATTATTCTTGTTTGCGATTTTCAAACTCATTTGTTATATGTAAGAAAAGTATACATTACATGCAGACCATTGACAACGTGTTACATTTTATAGTATTTGTTCAGGTCTTTGCATGCAGTAAACGTCTGTGCGATCGACTTTCACTCAGCAAGTATATAAAAAAATACAAAATAGAAGATTTTCATTTGTGGAAAACCTTTGGTCAGCAGAAGAAATGATTCATCACATGAGGAAAACGTTAATAATATCTGTATAAATTTTTGGATTTGTTGGGAAAATTGGTATATAATAGACTAACAAACATGGACAGTTACAACTATCAGGACCATCCCCTTTGAACGTTTCATATATTTTGGTAATAATGGTAATTGACCTGTTATGGTTTATGTTAAAACCTTTTACGCATATTTATATAAGTGAAAAGGCAATACAGAAATAAAGAGAAAAAGATTGTTATTTAGAAATGTTAAAACGAATAGAGGGTAAAATGTATGCAAAAGTAGTTTCTTTCGTTTGTTCAGAACGAATAATTTCATGCTTTCTGTCTCAATATGTGTTTGTAATTAATGTTATCTTATAAAGGGATACAAACTTGATTGTAATAATACAAATACATGTACATACTTAAAAACATACGCTGTTGTTGGGTTTATTCTCAAATTAATGGAGAAAAACAAGGATCATTGTGCTGAAAGAAAATCGAAGAAAAAAAAAACAATGTGAATTAATTTTCCATTGCAATGAAGTAAAGATTTAGTTTCGATGTTCTCTTTAGGGTTGTTTACCTTGGCGATTCAGCCCGCGATCCACTTCTTAGCTACGTGTATGTTTACCGCTATCCTAATATAATAAATCTCTTAAATAAACATCTTGTCACCTAACTCCAATGGCACGTGTCCTTACTTCGTCTTGGGTATTTAATTAAATCAGTTTAAAACAGATAATTACCCATAATTACCCAATCATTTAGTCATTAAATATTGTACCTGATCGCCGGCGATGATGGATTTATGAGTCTAATATACATAGCTCAGTCATTGAGACAATGAGCTAATATCTTTACAAATATTGTGTTTTGAGTGAATCAAATTGTTGCGTAAAATGGACACATCACCTTCACAAATAATCAAAATGACCCATCGTCTGCATAGCACAATGTTGATCTGACTAAGAAGTTCAGGGATCGGTGGCATCAATGGTGAATCTGAAGAAGAAAAAAAATCAGAATTTAACCCAAAGAAAGATTTGGAACTTATAACAAGTTTTATGAATTGCTACAGTTTGGTTCATATTTTCCTCTCAATTATCAACATGTGGGATTGGAACGTACCATTTGTATCATTCGTGAAGATATACTTCATGCACTCAGTCTGAAAGGGACGTATCTTTTAACGTATTTCAACATATTGATATATCCAAGTTTGGGATCCTTGGGCGACAAATGGCTTAGAACGTATAAATCAATGAGTGAAAAACTACGTTTTGTACATGTTTATATCCTTCATGCCTTTTGTTTTTAAATTGGTTGTTGATATAAGCAAATGGCAGTGTTTGTGAGTATTACAGAACACAAAGTTCCCATGACGACACTCTCCGCTACTTGTGAAGTATGGTGCTTATTAACACTGGGTTATTTTATAAGCGATCAGGTTTGTAACTTGTTTTTTGTTTTCTTTTTTGCTTTTATATTATATTGATCTAATTGAAAGTATTACTTTGCATTTCGCAAAACGTGTTTTTATCAACTAAGCTTTTCACTTTTCCAGATGAAATGTATCATCCAGTTTTGTTTTATGGCACAAAAACAAAAAGATTAAAGTGCATTGCCCAGAGACAAAGCCCGGTAGCTGACAATGGCTGCCCCCATGGCAGGATTCGAAGCCGTACCGATTCAAGCGCGAGTCAGGAAGAATAACCATTGCAAAATGACTCATACAAATATTTCTGAAACAGGGAAGCAAATGGTCGATAATACACAAACATAATGAGTGATGTTTGAGTTATCTCCCTTGAAAAAATAAAGCTTAAAAGCTTCTGAGTACTGCTGATTCCTACACCAAAGTACAATAACTATATTTGTTTATAAATAATGCCATCTTTGTAATTTTTGAGAGATCTTTGAAGTAGTGTTGATATTAGTCGTGGGTTGATTGTCCATTGGAAAAGATAATAGAACTATATAACTATGTCTGACTTAGCTGACATGAACTTGTTGACTGTACTTATTTATTTGAACTAATTGAAATGTGGAGACGTTTGAATTCTTATACTGTAACCAACTTATGCTGTCCTGATTGAAGAATAGCGCAATCGAAAAACCAAACAATAATAATCAGTACTTTGTCATGCTTTGAAATATGATTGCAAAATCACAGATCATAATATGCACATCCCATACCGAATATAAGACAAAAGGCAACCATTACGGACATACAAGCGATATATTTCCTATCTCGTTTGAGAAGGCATCCCATAATTGTTTCATCTTTAACACATTGTACCATACAATTCGCTTAAACAACCTTGCCATAACCCACGTGTACTTTGTACCAATCTTCCGATTTTGAAAAGGAAACACCTAAATGACATTAAAAAAATATACAAAATATTTCAATTAATTCATTAATTTATAATTTCAGTCACGACTGTGATCTTTTTTGCGTTTAAAACAAAACAAGCGTTTATATACTAATATTGGTCAATACACTCGTTGGCGAGTATTTAAACGAATTTGCAAAAATAACATTATCATTCTTAAAATTACTTACTGTGCCTACTGTTAAATTTTTCTTCGTTTGCATTTGTCTTTGTCAATCTTTGGAAATATAATACGTGGAAATTAATAATACTCAATACAGATGAAGCTGTGTTTATATCAGACAAAAATGCGTACATTTGATAAATTTGGAGGAACGATTTAAAATATAATGGTATACATATGACATGTTTAATATTCTGAAATGTTCAGTTAAACAAAAATATGTTCGAAGCTTCCTTATTTACCCAAACAGTCCGACGTGATGTCTATAAATGTAATTATTCCTAAAGAGACTTACATTGTTCTTCTTATCTCCTTTGGTTAGAGAAACGTTTGACAGTTCATACACATATTTTTAAGCACTAAGTTATGTAACCGAACATTACATACTCCTAACTGATTGTATTATTTCACATCATTAAGCAGGTGATATTGTTCATAAACTAGACTTCATTATCCCCCAGCACATACTGCCAATGAATTTTGTAGTATCGACAGCCTTTTGTTTTCAAAGTGTTTCCTGTTGAATTCGAAATTATGACTTTATGTAGGGTTTTTTGTTTCTAATTGTCTGTTTAAATGAGACAAAGTGCAATTAATGCATTTTCTAAAGAGCAGAGGATATGTTGTTTATTTGATTGATTCAGGTCATAATATTGATATCAAGAGCTAAGAACACAACTGATGTAGTGCATATCTGGCTTCCCAAATGTTTACCTTCTGTATATATTCAAACCAGCCAAATGTTATGACTTTCTGACCTCTCTAAAGCCCAACATGTGTCACGCAGGTTTTGTATAAACTGCTTGCGACAAGGGCGTGTCTGCAGTGTAACATAAATTCAATTTTGGATAAACTCTTCAAAGCAAGGTCATATCTACACTGTAAGATATATCTGATTTGGAATGCAATTAGGGTATATTGCCTAAAAGCTATAAGCAACATATTTAAATACACCTGTATGCCACATCTCGATTTTTAAAAACATCTGCTGCTTTTCTGTGCAAACATCGTATGAATCTGGTTACCGTTGAAAGGAAAGTTAAATATGTTTTGTTTTAGTGAAATCTTCACGAACGCTGAAGCTCAAGAACTACTAATATTAAAACCTTCTAATACATTTGAAGCTCATAGTCGGATATTAAACATATTAGTCTATACTAGAAAATTCGCACATGTACTGGGAAGCAAACAGTGTATACAACATTAGATGTTTTGTACATATTTGCTATATTTGTTACATATCATAGTGTCTAAATAAATACAAGACGATATTTTACCAGAACGTTATTTATATGCTTCTCATCTGAAATTGTTTCAGCTCTTGATTTCTGCATAGGAGATACAGACATTTATTTCTGGTAGGAAGCAGACATAGTTCTAATCGTGTCTTCCTCTTAAGCCTGCTTTTAGAATCTCAATGCTATTCAGATACACATGTGATAAAGAAATAATTCAGCCTATAAGTTTATGTCAGAAAAGAATGATTCATATAAAAATGTACTATATATATGCAGGGAAATTGTTTAAAAAATGTTGCCTGGTCATAAGTATCACAGTGGGTTACTCGTCTTTGAAAAGGAAATTCACCATCACAATCACTGTGTATTTGCTGGTAAAATTGCACCTGGAGACAACAATCTGCTTTGATACCTTGTTCACACTCAATTTATGTTCCATTTTCTGCCATCATTTCCTTAACATAGCTATAGTGCAAAATGTGAGGATATGGCCTAATACATCTTAATTGCCAGAGATAAGTCACAGCTCCGACAACGTTGCAAGCAAAAGCACAACACGCAAAATATACTGTTTCAAAGAAGGGGTCTCTCTACCAGGTTAACCCAACTGGCGGTGACAGTCTGTTTCCCGTATTTCCAAGAATATCAATATAACAGCTGTTGTCAACTAAAAGGTTATTAGTTTCTTGAATGAGCGAAATCTGCAATAATATATCTCTAATCAATTAATGAACACACGTCAAGAAACTGATGATTTGATTTCAGTTTCATGTTCATACTTATCTAACATTTGACATGATTCACCAGTAAGCCTTTCTACGTCGAATAAAGATACCGCATGATATGCAATCCAAAACTCGATCATATAAGCCATTACAGAAGTATTATTTTTTTTCTTCAAATTACTCAGCACGTACACTGTAAATTCTCCACATAATTCCATATGTTAAGACATTAGGGGATTGATTCATTTTAATAAACTAACTTCTGCTGTCATAAAGTCTGATGAACACTGTACATAATGACGTCTACGTTTAAAAGTTGGCTAATTACTGGGTTTGAGAAAAGTCTTCCCAACACCGACTCCTGATAATCACTAAAATCTAGCAATGCTATAAATCGAGACGTAATTACAATTATTATATGCTTATGTTTTCTCGGTTAACTTTACATTGTCTGAATCGTTCAGTATATTACGATACTGCACACCTTGATATTGCATTCATGCGCAGGACACGTGTGCCCAATAGTGTATTAGGAACAACATTGTAAACAAATCATGTACTCTCGTGTAGCAGACGCGTTACGTTTTGATTGATACATTTGTTTCTGAATGAACTAAAGCAGATATTTCGTGGCCTGCCACATATCAGTTGATTTGCTACATTCCGCGTTAACTTTTTGATACAGTGTTTCTTATTTTGGCGATAGAGCGCCAGATTTAATAAAATTGATCGGTACCTACAAATAACATGCAAGTTATAAAGGCATGAACTGTGTCCTCATGCTGGTAATAAGAATGGTAAAAACTATACTTACAGTTTTACATTCTGAATTTCCTCAAAATGTACTTTCTTCGTTCTGCAAATCCGAATTACATGAGCCATGTCATGAGTTTTCAAGCTTGATTACACATTTCGAAATTGTACTGTAATCTCGACTATAATCCAAGTGCAATTACATCATCCTTACTGCACTCAAAATGAAATAAACATTAAATTCAATGGCGTCTTTTTGATAATTGCAATTGAAACACTTCATATTTTTTCAACATTATGATTTCATTTAGTCAATGACAGAACAAACGCACTTACAGATGTAAACACGGTTCTCCCGCGCTGCGTTAATCCGATGTATTTCATGTACAATTTGCACAAATGAATCCAGTCCATAATCACGAAATTTCGTAGAATCGACTAAAATACCAAAATCTATTCATTCCAGATCAAATGGGAAACTTGTTGCAGTGCGCATTCATACACAATATGACTCAAAATTTCAATTTTAAGTATACAAAAACGCCATTTCCTTTCGAAACTTATGTCTAGCGCGCGACAAGTTCAAATGTATATAGGAGGAGTTATGTGTGCATTAATAATATTGTTGTTTTGTAATGATGAATATGTGCTTGTGTATTTAGTTTGGAATACGACATACATGCATTTACGTTGTTTCTTGTAGTCTTTTTGTTTATATAATTAAGCCTTAGGTAGACTAAGAAAATGAGCATATAATAAAAAGGTTACTGCATTTGTATGAGAAAATATGGACTCGTTTTTTCTGATAGATTTACTGCACTCTTAAGGTCGTGCAGTATTCCATCCAAGAAACTCGTTCATATTTTCCCATACAAAAGCAGTAACCTATAAATATCAAATACCCTGGTTCGTTGCAAGACCTGAAGATCTTATAACCGTAATTCATAGTCTATTTTTGTGCGTGTGTTTTTTTTTATACATAAGATTGTTCTTAATATGTGATGAGAGCGAAGCTATAACACGGTCATAGTGCTTGCGAACAAATGTACGGATACGGCCGGCTGAAGTTTATAAGACAAAGTAATCAAAACATGTTGAAAGAGGGCGATTTATGAGGGTATTATTAACATGTACAGAATAACGATAATCACGTTGTTGTATGTGATAAAGTGTAATGATGTAATATAGTAGGTTTTTTCCTAATACATTGAGAACCGGCACATAAAAACGCACATTGTCTTCTTCTTCGTCTTCGTTTTCGTCATCGCTTCCTTCTCCTCCGGTTACGTTTTTATTAGTATTGTTATTAATATTATTATTATTATTATTATTATTATTTTATTTGTTATCGTGCTGTTCTTTTGTTTCTGCAATATTCATGCAGTAAAATATTTATCTCAATAGCGGTTTTAATATTTTAATTATCACCACTATATGAGATCATTTCTTTGCAGGACATTTTCGTTCAATATCTGTAAAGAAGACAGGAGGAACTTATTCATCAATGCAGCTAGTGCTAACTATTGAGTCTGGTGAATGCCTTATTAAGATAAGTGAACGCAAGTCAATGGAATGCATACATCTTATTTGTACCAGCTTAAATTGTTATATGCAGGGGTTTGTACATTTAGCTTTGTTCAAGATAAATAATAAATGTGAACGTTCATCCATTATTATGTCACTTGTGTAGTCTCGAACAAACAGTAACACAAGAAAGAGTTAAAACACAAGCTTTGAAAAATACAATAATGTATTTCCCTGGATAAATTCTGTAAACATGACAAAAAAATATGAACGTATGGTTTTATAGAATCAAATCCAAAAATAATCCAAGAATAATATTTTAGTGGTCCTAATAATAAAATGTTCGACTAATTTCATGTTCGAATCCCGACGAAGAATCCAAGATGGAAGACGATGACATATGTTGCAATATGTAGTGTTGAAGTCTACAGTTCCTTGGAGAAACAAGAATTATCGCTCTCTTTTCTGATAACTGAATTTTATATAACAAAAAACAAGGTCAAGAGTTAGATCAACACCTGGTGTTTATAAACTAACAGTCAAGGTCAAACTATTTTCTGGAAAAATTATCATCTATAGTGAATAAATTTACATTACAATATCATGTAATAAAATAAAAAAATAAACAAAACTGACAAACAATTAAATTTAAATAAATATATATTAAATCAGATACAAGTAAATCAAATATACATAACATAATTAAGCTTTTCTTTAGCATAAAACATAATCCATATCATATAATATTTGAATCCATGTCACATAAAATTTGAAGTGGAAAAGATTAACACTACCAACATCTCAAGTACGAGTAAGATTAGAAAATATCATGCAGAGTGTCAAATTTATTTTTGACGTAGACGCAAACTGAACGCGTTCCAATACGATTTTCACTGCTTGCAACATTTCTAATAGTTGGAAAAAACCATCTCTATGATAAAGATTATTATATTATCTCTTGGAAGTTAATGAATATGATAGATCAGAATAAGGTGTAATTATGAGAAGAGAATACGAGACACAGAAAGCGGAACGTACGCAGTTGATAAGATTTACATGCAGTTTCTTTATTTTTTCGACATATTCTTTTTGCCTGTTTTTCAGTCAATTAGTCGATAGGACAATCCGTATATTCCTAGCATTATAATTTTCGTTTCAGACAGATAATTACTTATAAATTGCATTGAATAAATAGTGTATGATTTATATCTATATTAAGTTGGATTTACACCTTTTTCGTTAAGAATATATTTGAGTAATGACCATACATTTTCATTTTCTTTTCAAATGTAGCTGACGATTTTGATACACGTCTGGGACTGGATGTAACTCTGAAAAAAAATAAATGAATTGCCTGGTCAGATATGGACTCTGTCGTATTATAATACGTGCAAAACAGTTATAAATGTGCTAATTCATTGTTCAGGTAAATCATCAAGTTCAACGATATGCCAAAAGATATAGTTATCTGTGAATACCCGTATTGTATTAATCAGAAAGATGCATCGCTGGCGTGAGGTAAAATAGGTAACTTACTGTCAGTGAACTCTGTCTCTTTGCTATTGCGTAGGATGGCTAAACGGATTACAGATTTCATTTTTATTTCAGTCCAATCCGGAAAGACTGCTGTTTTAAAATAAGTGTAAAATGATATGTTATAGTCCACACTAAACAAGCAACATTAATTGTCATGACATTTTAAGATGATTTATTTCAGTCATGCCTTCACTCGACTAAATTCGTGTAATGTTGATCGAGTATATGTTTCTTAAGCTGTACCTAAATATATATTTCTTAAGCTGTACCTAACTATATAATTCCACGGCTATATCTAAATAATTAATTCTTTTGCTGTACCAAAAATAAGATCTATAAAAAGATGAACATTTCCCCATTCGAGCGCACTGAACTCTACCAACAATAATATTTATCAAATACATGGAAAGAATCAGTATCGTGCGCTTTAAGCTAACATCACAAATAATACAATTCAGTCAAACATCAGAAAATAAAACACAGTTTGAAATAACACAATGCATTAAATCCACGTTTTAAATTTATCGGTTCTCAATTTTGATGTGAATATATATCATTAGACGGGCTTCCTGGATGTAAATTAATTAGTGATCATATAATGTACACTCTGTTCTGACACTAACTTTATCATTAGTTGTGAAGTGATAATGGTGGTCATGATCAATAAGATGGCATGTCCTAAGTTCTGATTGATTATTGAATTCATGTCTTATTGTACTATATGGAAAATTCTTACTTTTCTTATGTTATTTAGAGTAGACCATATTTTTGTAGATAATATTTTGGATCGTTGTCACTGCTTAATCCTGGTTCTGCTTTGAAGTTTACCATCTGCTGACCAATCGGTTTAGTATTTGTCGGTTATTAAATAATTCATGCATTTTAGTTGAGCTAATTCATGGTCATTTCAGTAATTGAAGTACGACTTCAGTGCAAACCAATGTATTAAAATAGTGTGAGCTTTTTAAACAAATATATAAATGCCAAGGTAATTTCATAACTTCATAACAATTCCTTCCACGTTAAGCAAATTACCATATCCATTCCCTATCACAAACGTTAACTTTTAGTCTCTAAGATTTTAATAAAACGTTCATAGTATTCTTTTATCAACTATCACATTCCGTGTCGTTTTTTTTCTTTCGTAATTTCATTTTCTCATTTAGGTAGTGCAATTGTTCCACATTATTCTGGATTATTTTCAGTTTCAGCTACGAACAGTTTCCGTTTTTTGTATTTTAGTATTCTTTTGAGCCTCCTTTATTGCAACAGCATTGCGGCTTTTTCAAAATATATTCTCAGTTCTGTGATAATTTCAGAGATTTTGTATTATATAAAGTGTCAGGCAGTTTAGAAGATATTCCAAAAGTTGTCATTTGATTCAGAAATTGACTACGAATACAAAGTGAAAATTATCGGACGATAAAATAGGATTAAATTCATTGTAGCTAAATCATATAGCAATTGTCCCTTCGACCCCGTACAAGTATCACAAGAGTAAACAGAAGCTCCATTACCTAATTTTTCACGGACATTATCTGCGTCGTTATTAATACAACATGACTATTAACAAATTACGGCCTTTTACTAAAAGTGGTTACAAAATATCTATAAGTATACGAACATTAGTTGGCACAATCAAAACCAGTAATTTTGTTATATAACATAGAATAAAAACAATATTAAATTCCAAAGCAGATACTTAGTTTCGCAGATATTAGAAAGACACCGGAACTATTTATTAAAGCCTCTAATTCTGCAGATAAATTTAAATTTCGTACACTGGCACGATTCGTAAAGGAGACTGAAACCTATCTGGAATATTGTATGAGCATTTCCCAGACTGAAAGTATGAACATGCATGAGAACTGAGTATTTTCTTAAAAAGGACAACGCTAAAAACCTCAGTGGAAATCAGAAACTCAAAAACGTTGTCGAAGAATAAATTTTAAAATATCAGATACATAAAGCAGCACTAAAATGACGTATCAAACAAAGAAGTGTGCGGTGATTGAAAGAAATCCGGAAAGACTGAACGTTTCAGAAATAAAAAATAAACATTTGTAAACCAACTATTAGATAGGGAAATGAAAACATTTAAGAAAATAAATATGAACGTTTAAAAAATATGTTGGTTTCAAAAAATAAGAAAAAGGTTCATATTTATAAATAAGTGTTTGAATCTTTTTAAAAATAATTAAACAAATGAGCCAACCTGTTAAATACACATACAAACAACTATGTTTTCGTTTGAAATATGTAGTCTTGGTTTTAGTTATATAATCCCAGTTTGCTCTGAAAAATAAAATACAAAGGCGATAAAGGCTGAGTTCGTTTAAGGTTAGGCTCCACATATAGAACACTTATGTCACCGCCTTGACACATTATAACTGGTCCAATGTCACAGTTAATTGGCTTCAAATAGGTGACACCATTGCTTTTGTATGGTCGGCCTTGCATAACAAGGTTATCGACCGACCGATGTATTAATGAAGACGTCCATCGGCCATCGGTACATTCCAATCAGATGACATACAATTACATGTAGAATGGGTAAAACGTACCCATTTTATACAAGCCATCTTATTTCATTGGCAGCTCCAGACGAGAAAGGGGATGCGGCAAGGCATAGCCGGACTCGCAAAACGACATCGGATATGCTTTAAAATTCTATAGATTGTATGTTGCCCAGCTTTAATTAAATCGGGCCGTCCTTCCCAGACAATAATGTGGTAGCCACATACAGTAATCATAACAATCATACAAGTTACATATTGCATTATTAAGATTCCAAGTTTAAGTATGTGTATAACCTTAAGCTGTGTTTTTAAGAACATACGACCACATTGGAAACTTTTAATAATCATTGCTTATGCAATTTTAATTTCATTCATCACAGCACAGATATGTTCTTGAATATATTGTCATTGTTTTTACAGTGTCACAAGTGGGCAATCTAGCTTTAGTTCCCAATTTACGCTTTTTTAACATTTGTTTTTACACAACAGTTAGTCCTATACTACGTACATAATAGCGTTGCTATGTAAATATTAATCCAATGTCTCTATCTGATAATTTAAAGATGTTTTCACTCTAATTTTAGAAATTGTCTTCTTCCCGTTCGTCACAAGGAAACGTGTCCCTTGGTTGCTATTCCATTACGTATATGTTTTGTTGATAGGTTTATGTATAGGTTTTCGTATACGGCTTGTTGTATATGTTCAATGTCCATAAGGTGACATTTAATCCTATAAATCAAAGCTTATGTTATCAGACTTTTTAGTTAATATCCTTTATATAAAATATTTATATAATATGTCACTTAAATGTACAACAACAAATTAAATGTTCATCGATATATATGTGTATATATGTATATATCTATGTATCTAATATATGTATCCAAGGAATCCGGTGATACTGGTTATACCATTTAGATGTTGTTTGTGATGATAGACGTGATTATATTTTCATCTTTGATATCGTCGCATCAAAACAACGGATGTGTAGCGTGGAGCCCTAAAGTCTTGCCGTTTTTGCCATTTCATGAATGCCTCAGGTGGTCTAATTGGATAGGCCAGATTGCTGTAACTAACAGGGATTATGTTACTCTTTGTATTTTGGCACGGTAAAATCTTGAATAGTTTTCCATGCTCGTTTCCGTTCTCCCGTGTCGTTCTTGTCGGTATACATTCATCTTACGTAAAGTGTAGCTATTTTAATTGATCATATTTGTTGTGGCACTATTGAGCGTGTCGAATCTTATCAATGACTTTGGAGGGTGTCATTTTCTGTCGTGTTACTCAAATCGATCGGATTTCAAGCCTTCGTGATAAATGGAGTCTCAAGAGATCGTCTTATCTGGCTTCACATTGTCGTTTAAGTGTGGTTAGCAAGGAATCCCGTAATACGGTGATGAAACCCTCTTCTTTCTCTACCGTTACGTATGACAAGTGTAAGTGTAGACCATGGTTCTAATTTTCTAGACGAGCGTTTTTCCAATTTCTCAAACGTGGGTATCTTTTTGGGTGATACTGGTCGACTTTGGCTTGGCGTAGATTATTTCGCCTTAGGTACGAAAATAGAATGTGCTGGTTCAAGTTTACTCATGTCTTCGATTTGATCGAGCACGTCTTTTCAAGTGTGACACATTACCTTCGTCTCTCTCACTGATGGATAGATAGATAGATAGATAGATAGTTATATAGATAGACAGACAAACAGACAGACATATATATATATATATATATATATATATATATATATATATATATATATATATATATATATATATATATATATATATATATAGAGAGAGAGAGAGAGAGAGAGAGAGAGAGAGAGAGAGAGAGAGAGAGATTGATAGATAGATAGAAAGTTAAACCCACCGCAAAAACGTGCATGTGCACATTTATAAATCTACGTAATAATCCATATAGAAGTTGAAAAGTTCTTGTCGTTGTCGAAACTTTTACTTTCGGCACAAACATTAATTGTATTTTTGTAACGTGTTTTATTACATGGAAAAAAGGTACCAAATAATTCATTTCTTATGACTGCGTTATCACTGATCCATTTGACATTTCACCTAATTTATATGCATCTATTAATGCGGTAAACTTTAATTAAAAATTGGCGAAATATGGTGGCTGAACAAAGTAAAGGCCTTATCAAAAGCCACTATTATTGGGAACTATGAACAGAAGACATTTGCACTGTTACACAAATATAACTAAAGTTTAATACCACTAAGGTTACCCTCATTTTATAAAATACATCATAATAAATTAAACTTAACAAGTCGTATAGTTGCGTATTATATAGAATATTATAAATGCATACATGTATACATTCATAATCCTTTCGTAATTGTTAAAAAGCTTCTTTTTGAGCTTCGATTGACATCAATATTGTTTTTAAAACGAACTTTGATTGAACTGAAGAGAGTAGTGCAGTATAAACAATGAATGGCTTGCGTGCCAAGCAAGGAAAGCTAGCAATTATTTCACGGGATAGATTACCAAAACGAGGTGGAATTTTGGTATCTTTCTTAATTTTCTGAACAAAAAGTATAATGATGATTATTATAGGTTACTGCGTTTGTATGGAAAAATATGAACGAGTTTTTCAAATGGAAATACTGCACGACCTTGCAACTATAGTAACCTTTTAACTATATAATCATTTTCTTATTCTACCTAATACTTAGTTATATTAGCAAAATACACTAAGAGAAACAAAGTAACCGAATGGATGCCGTATTCCTAACTAAATACACCAGCGCAGATTCATCATTACACAACTACAACATTATTACTGGGCACGCAACTCCACCCAAAATAAATTTGAACTTAGTCATGCGCTCGACATAACTTTCGAAACAAAATGGCGTGTCTATTTAAAATTCATATTTGGAGTGATATTGTGAATGAATCCGCATTGCAATAAACTTTCCATTTTATCTGATTATGGGCTGGAATTATATGTGACAATTACACATGAAATACATCGGATTGAAGAAGCGAAGAAGAAGCGTAACGACATCTGCACATGTGTTTCTGTTTCTGTCCATGAATGTTTGAAATCATAATGTGAGACAAATATGAAGTTTTTCAATTGCAATTATCAAAAGGACGCTATGGAATTTAATGCTTATTTCATTTTGAGTGCAGTAAGGAGGATGTAATTGCACTTATAATCGAAATTACAGTACAATTTAATCACAATTGAGAACCTATGACATGGCACATGTAATTCGAATTTGTCGAACTAAGAAAGTACATTTTGTGGAAATTCAGGATGTAAATGTGTAAGTAAATGTTTTGCCATTCGTATCACCAGCTAAAGAAAACAGCATATGCCTTGTCACTAGTTAAGTTATTTGTAAGGACTATTTCTTGCGTCCGTTGCTTAGCTAGCCTTAATCCGAAACATTGTGTCAAAATATTATGTGCCAAATAGTTGGTATGTGGCAGTCCATGAAACATCTGCTCTACTTCATTAAGAAACAAATTTAAGCAACCAAAATGCAAAATGCCTACTACGCCAGTGTACGTGACTGGTTTACAAATATCAAGTGCTTGCGTCTGCGTCCATTGTTTGTTTACAATAGAAAGTAGTTCATTTATGCACGTGAATGCAATATGTGTATTTTCGCGCGAGTTAAGTATCGGGTAATATTGCACAATTCTGACAATGCAAAGTTAACGAATTAAAAAATTAGCATATAATAATATCCTTAATATGCTGCCCGCATTGACATGTTGCATGGAAGGAAAATGTTTGTAGATTGGCAAATATTTACATACATTTTCTACCTCTAAAATGAGTATGTATGCAAAGTTTTAAATACATCATCAGTGTTATAAATGGATGGCACATGTAGCAAGTTATGTGAAAAGATAATAGAGGCAAATTCTCATAAAATCAGCCAATATTCTTTAACAAGACAGTTTCGATTGCAGTATTATGAAGAATATATGTTTCATTTTATTCGTCTTGTTTTGAATCCAAGCCGCATAGTTCATTGGCTTTATTCTAATAATAAACAGTCTGTAATTTGTTGACTTCAAATATTGTTTTTATTCACAAAGATAGTATAATTGATAACATTTCAATCAGTAAATTTGATTCGGTTTAAACAATGTAATATTTTTCTGCGCTGACCATTACAAAACGCTAAAATGTTCTCCGATGTATTCAGAAGTTTACGGCTGATTTTCACAGAGCTGCGGATCTTCGTCAATTGTCCTTATTTTCCACCTGCAAAATATTATTAACAATGTTAAAGTTTGCTACTTAACTAACTATTTCAATGAAGAGGCGAAAATGACATTGCTTAATTATTGCATTTTAGTCAAGGATTGTTTTATGGCCATTAAGTAATCAATGATTATTAAATATTTGCAAGTGTGATTTTAAGGTAATAAATCTTCCAAAGAAATGGCATTTAACTGAAAACTCACTTTTTCAATGATACATTTCATTGTACATTTTTATCTTACTTTGGTACATTGTTTTCCGAGAGGTTGTCAACGTTTCATTAGTATTAATACTTTTTTGTAACGTCCATATATTAGAAAAGCTCTAACTTAAGCAGTATTTAAGACATGACGATGGAAAGTGTTCACGATGTTACACGAATGATCAAGATTAATGCAACATATAACGGAATCAGTCACACATTTAACACCTTGTGGATACTGTTTAGAGAGATATGTCTAAGTAACGATCAACATCACTTAAATATATTTAGATAACAATCAGTATAGCTTTATCATGAATATATTTTCATTTGAAATATTTTAAAGGTTCGGCAGTAAAATCTTACAATTTAGTCCACTTAAAGCCGCATCTCGATTTAATAAACGTCGTTTTCCCTCATATGATAATTAAATTTGAAATAGTGTTGGACCAAACAGTAGGACGACAATAATAATAGTACTAACTTATCTTGGTATAATCTAACTGAAGTTACATTATATATTAAGTTGCCTCGGGAGAGGTAAGTTAGCTGTTTAACAGAAGATTTAAACTTTTTTAAATTTTATTTTGGTTTCGGGTCAATCATTTATCGGTAAATGCGTATATAGGATTGCACCACAAAATTTCATATGTTAATATCGTCTAAAGAAAGCATGTGTCTCACTGAGAATGACAACTACAATTTACGTAACATGTGATATGCATTCCTTTATTGATTAATAATTTCGCATTCTTATTGGAGCAAGTATTCAGCTAAATCATGCGCTCTATTTTTTCTAATTGCAGAGGTCAACACATAAACGTTATTCAAGCTTGATAAAATATATATAAGACTTGTGTGGGTCGGACAAGAAGACTGACAACTGTTATGTCACAACCGAACGATTTAATACAACCTGGTGCACCACCAGTCGAGTGAGTCCCATGAGAACCGATGGTGGCGTTATTACACAATGCAGTGTTACAGCAAGTGGTCCTGAAGCCTGTAGCTCGCTTTTTACCAATAATACTTGGCACCGAATTCAAAGCGTCGCACACCTACAAATAGTGTTTGTATATGTGGTTATTTAATTTGTACTGAGGGCGATCATTTTTCATTAACTTCAACGAAACATTGGAATAATTCACAAAAATGATACATAACATAAAAGTGGTCATTGGATAAAGTGTTTGTATATTATAAAACAAACAACACCAACACCTAGGGTAGCCGGATAGGCCTAATATTTCTACATGAATCATATATTATTAACTTACATACATATATCGATTATATTTTAATAATATACTAAAATATAGTGATCATAGTTTAGAACCCTTAAGCAAATCATTACCTTCATATGTCAAAGTCACCTCAGATTTCATTACAAAATTGAACACTTTACCGAAATAAACCGAAAAACTATTCCTAGTTGCACTTGATGTCGTTTCACTCTACACAAATATATAACACACAACTATGGTATCGAAGCATGTAAATATTTGTTTGATATAAACAAATATAATGTAGACCTTGGATAGAACATGCTTGAGACTTAGAAAAACTTGTACGGGGAAACAAATTATATCCTTAAGGTGGGCAGAGGAATGTATAGTGCTATGGAGCCGTCTTATGGGTAGGATGGCAAATTACTTTCTAAATCAATGCATTTTAAAACCGTACAATTGGTTAAGATTTCTAGTCGACCTTTGGCAGTTCTTAAGGCACTCCTTAAAATATCCTTACTACTTCATAGACTGTCTAAATATATTACATACATCAATAACATTTACGTTAAACGTGTCTAAAGCTAACGTAATACCTTTAGACATCGATGTCTTGAAAAACGAAATTAACATCAATATAATTATAATGGTACATATTAAAAACACGAATGTTAATCAATATGTTGAATATTCTTTGTGCCATTCAAATTCTTGTAAAGGTTAAATTCCATATAGTTAAGTGAAACGATATACAAAAACTGTTTCTCATAACACTATATAAATCATCTTTGACGGAGGTACTGCAACATGCTTAAAGATAAATTATGCAACTAGCCTCATTAATACTGATTTCCAAAACATATCTTATTCATCTTTTTTATGAAAATGTAACAACATGTCTGAGACAAAGATTAAGGTATGATTCATTTTGTTATTTAACATAATCCAAGTGTACATAAGATAGTTGAGAATAGTAATAAATATTGGAATTTAGTACAATTATCGAGTAATTTAAGTGTTAATAGCTCTCCACTACAACAAGCCCATATGTGTATTAAAGGGTAAAGACTGCTGAAGACTTACTTAATTCTAAACAAGACAAAATATATTTTAAAATGGGCTCATCAATTAAATTAAATTGGCTTGTATGTTTCCTCTCTTCATTCATCATCAGTGTTTCCCTTTACGCACATTTGCGCGTCAGGGACGCACGCTGGAGAAAATTGACGCACATATTTTGTTGCCGTGCGTTTTTTTGACGCAAAGGATTTTCAGAATGTGATCAGGATTTATTTAATATCCAATGCATTGGACGATGATGGTATCGTATTTTCTTTGCGCATAGGCAATAGCTGGTTCCCTGCTTTGTTTGCTCCTTGCCTTGCGCTCCTCTATTCGTATAGCAGAGTGCAACACAGGGAACATTCGAAACAATGAACAGACTAGCATAGGCAATGTTATGACGGAGTAGCTTCCCTTGATCTCGCAGGCTCTCACGCGATTTCCATTTAGCTCAGCAAGCCGTCATCTAGATGTTTAATCTCATTGCTTGATGCACTAGAAAAGTGATCTCCAGATTAAAATTCCGTGCACAAAAAATCATTAGCGAATGAAATGAAACAAGCAGAACACAAAAGAGTAACTGTGGATCTAACTTTAATAAAAAATGGAGAAAATAATGCCCTTGACTGGAATACGGTATTCATAGCCTGGAACGCTGTATTATCGCGGTACTTAATGTTCTTATCGGTACTTATTAAAACTGTTTTTCTATTGTTGCTTACTTATTATTTATAAAATTTCAATGACTTTCCCTCTTTATGTTCCTATACAAATATTTGTCAATCGAAGCTCGTAAATGTCAATATAACAGCATATGGTGACTGACCCAGATTAACGTACCATGGGGGAACAACTCTATATTATCGCGGTATTTGCCTAACTTACGTATGGTAGCACGCAGGTATTACAATAAATATAAAATACCACTTACATATGAAAAGAAATGTCCCCGCTTGTACTGGCATAATATTTCCAACATAAACGGAAGGATCCAATAATAAAATCAAACAGACATATGTAATTCAACTGTCATTTCATGAATAACAAAATTACAAATTAAAAGCAATTATTATTTAACTTTATATGAATTTTAAATGCAATGTGGGCAATGAATTGTGAATATATAACAACTATTAGTAATATTATCGTTGAAATATTACTGATTTCAATAATGTTTAAATGTTAGTATAATCTTATATATATATCCGAGAAGTATAATCATAAGTAACATTTTGTTAATTTTGGTCCATATTGGCTACCATGCAATGAAATTGCAACCTTAACCTTGTAAGGACATGTATGACACAAGTAGTATATGACCTATACTCATCAAACATCAGACAATACACTGAATATAATTCATAATCAAAGCCGGTTATGGTATATCAAGTTCGACTGGAATTTTCTATATGATGATAAACGTAAATTAATGCACTTTACAAAAAAGTGATGTTCATTCTTTTTCATTGTAAACTTAACAAATATAGACATTTTAGAGGATATTGTGCTGTACGATAGTTGCGTCCTTACTGGCTACATCATTATATATGTAAACAACTGTCAGACGGCGCGAGTCCAAAATTAATTGAGTAATCCCATTTGCCGCGATAATATAGAGCCCGCGATAATACAGTGTTAGACTATACATTATGATTACCGGTGTGACTTATGATCGCGTGATTGCGAAGACTGCAAAAGTGAATAATCCTTTCTTGACAGTGTTTTAGAATTTTAAAAAAATCTGCCCTCATTCGCCACAAGATATCTGGAGAACACATTATAACCCAAGACATTCTTTCACAACAAAGAAATCAGTAAACTTGCAGAGAATAACGCGTTATTTGGATTACAAAGTCAGCCGGTCATTGCAGATTTTGTTGGCTTTTAACTTTGCTGCAATAAAAGATAGATCGTAAAGTTCAAATCTAACTTATTAGAAAGAAGATGAATCATTATCCTCCTTGATATTTGGATAAATTTGTTCTAGGACGAAGTACAATGAAACCGATGATAGTACACACTTTATGAAAGGCAGTAATTTGACTGCCATTTTGTTGAAAAGATTTATTTGGCTTTTTGTATTGGCATGTATGTACTGTGTTGGGCTATAATACTGCTTCATATTGATTATAAGGAGACTGTTAAAAGAACGACTTTAAAAGAAAAATGAACTAATAAAATTTTTCTTTCAATGGACAATGCATTTGTTTGTTAATTGTGCATGTTGATTTATTTGTATGTTTAGAAAGAGAGAATGTTGTGCAAGTTGCAATATCCTATTTGAAGCTGAAAAAGTACGAGACGTATGAAAATTTGTCAGTATATTTTTGACCCCCACATTTTTCATTTGACCCCCAGTTCTGACACCAAGATTTTTTTTACCCTTACACCCCTGGGGGATACACTGTTCATCAGTGACAATACTTATTTCACTGGCCATAATACCAAAGAAACAGTTCGTATGCATTATGATATTAATTGAGCAGCAATGAATTATTATTGAATCACCCATAATAATTGTAGCAAACAAGACACTGGACAAATATATAAGAAGTTTCTAAACAAATGAACATATAAATATTGTATATAAATAATTATATATGTCAAATAGTTTAATCTCATATATGTCGGCCCAGGCTTTCATTTTGGCCTATTGATATTATTAATTAGGATATGGAACGTCTTTTAACGGAATCATATTGATTAAATATATCCAGCATGTTTATATTCCACCATTTTGTGCGGCATTCATGAATAAATTCAAAATGTATTTCCAATATCTTGTGTTCATATGTTCTTGTTTATAATGAGAACTATATAAGTTTGTTCACTTTAAACGAAGTAATATAATTGTGTTATGGATCTGTATAATAATGACAGCAAAATAAATTAAAAAGTAATTATATTAAAAAGCAATATGTGAATTATATAATTACAGTATATTTTAGATTATCATACGCTATTAACCATGTTAGTAAAAAATCATTTAATGATATTGTTAATATTTGTATTTATTTCTATAAATTGTATTGAAATTTTGTTAGATAATTGTACAAGGAGACGTAATTCAAATTTCACTGTTGGAATTAACATCAGTTAACGAAATTAATATGCATTGCATTTACTAATGAGATACTTGCAGGCGTACTAAAATTGATATCTTATTGAAAATGTAAGTTCTTTATTATTTTATCAGCTGAACTATTACATTGTAAAAAATACATTAAACATGTTGAAAGAAAGTCATACAACTGTATATCTATAATTATCCATGAAGTTTGGATATACGGTGCATATGGTAATATATCTTCAATGAAGTTTAATGTGCCCATATACGAATAGGGAGAAAAAGGTAACAATTTTACAACATTTAAATTATACTAAGGACTATCACCACTTTCTATCAATCAAGGTCTACACTGAAGAGTTTCCAGTGTACAATTAAGCAGATGTATTTCGAAATGTAAAGGCTTTCAGAGAAAAGGTTCTAGTACTTACTAGTTTACTTTGACATGACTGGCTATATAAGATATGTTGATTGTTCTCGTACATGGAGATTTGACAAGACTGCCAAGAAAGAAAAGAATAATGATGATAAAATATAGTAAGTAATTGATATGCATATACATTAGCTGTTGTTTATTTGTACCTTCCCATAAACGTATTGTACAAATAATGCTCTGTATTGATTCTGATTTTCTCACTGCTTTAATCGATGACTTATTTCACATTTCATCTCTTTTGTTTCATGAAGCATACATTCATAAATTCATTTCAGCTCGTGTAACGTTTCTGCACTGGTTTAGTTCAAATGTATTGTATTGCGTTGTGATGTAGTATTATTGTTTGAGCTCTAACTTCTCAACAAAAAACCCAACCACCTGCAAACCCACCCACACGTACTACTCCTTCAACAATTATTAACATAAACACACGAGGCTATAGAGGGACACAGGTAGTGGAATAAATGCAAGGAAACAATACATGCAACTATGCTAGTATCCACTTTACGCAGATCCTTCATATTTGTAAAAAAAAAACATATTGTGTAGATTGAAATGGTATGCAATTTGCAAACACGTGAGGGCAATCAACTTACCATGTATGTAAGAACTGACAAAATACTTGTTAGTGACAATATCCATAGTTGCATCTTCAGGTAAGTTGTTATTAAATTTTCCATCAAATAATTATTTATTTACAACTGTATAGAACTCTTGAATGGAGAATCAATAAATTGCTGGCACTGTGTGAGTTGCTAAGTAGGGAGATATAATTTTCGCATGTTATTAGTCATTTAAATTCCAAAAGACCTAGTTAAAAACGTATGCTTTCAGAAAAGTTGATGTCGAATACATTGTGTAAACGGAGCTATTATAATGACAATATATAATTCAGAAAAGGACACTGGAAAATGGATTGAATATGGCCGAGATAGGCCTATCGCGACAACGAGCGATTTGCCCGGAACTTTGCATGTGGTGGTCCCACACTACTTTAAATATGGCAGTGCTACCCTACAAAGAGCTTTTCGTTAGAATTATTAGAGTGTAATTTGACGGCAATGTGGTCTTGGCATATCATATCATTTTCAAAATCGGAAATAAAAATTTGTTTTGATTACATTACGTTTGGGATAATCTCCCAGCTAAGTATGAAGATATTAACTGAAATTATATTTGGTATAAGTTTATATTTATCCACTTTTCTGTCTAATAAGCAACTACTACGACATCCCATAGATTGATAACATAATCCGTGTATTATCAGTTTTTAAAAAAGACCACTGAAAGCCTTGGATGTTAAATATAAGATAGCAAATGTATTATTATCTTTAAATCAACAAAACTGGTAGTAAATATCAATTTACTGACACAGTCTATATTAAAGGGTTACATCGTTGTTTGGTCTTCTAAACTGAACTACATTTAACTACGAACCTATACATATATTAAAGACTTGTATCTGATAAAGTGGAGATTCATAATTACACAACATATTTTCCAAACTCAGATCAGTAAAACTGTATAAATATAACGTTATTGTGTTTAAAGAAGAGCTTGTCGAGTCAAAGCGTAGACTTTCACACTTGTCAAATGCATGCCTGCTTATCAAGTCCAATGATATGCGGTTTGTATCTTCCCATATCATGGGTTAGCTCCTGGCGTTTCCCTAATGGTCTTAATTTCCTATCATTTCTTGTTCATACTTTGATGGTAGCTGCTCCAGTAACATATGTATCACCTCCTTGCTGGTGTCCAGCTGATGGCCCAGTCATTGTTAACCAGGGCTGCGATCGATCCGGTAATATAGCTCTGTCCATCGTCATTTTGTCATCTATGATGTGTCATGGGCAGTTGGAACTTGAGTAACCCGTCCATATCAAGGATGTCCACCACATCCGACATCAGTGTTACTGTATGGGTCTCCCTGGTACCGAACATGTGACCGTCGAGTTCATTTTGGCATTCTTTCGCTCTGACTGTTAACTTCAATTTGGACTATTTCCGTCGTGTGGTGTATTATCACAACCATTATGTCACCCATAGGTAGGAACATTAGCGAAGTTGAGAGTGTCAAACCTTCCTTGCATGTGTTGAATTGCCCACTGCCTATCCAGTCCAAGCAAGTTCTTAATTTGAGCAACGAGCAAGATAGCACTTGGACCGATTGTTTTATTGATAGTTAGACGGCTCAGCTGAGATTCGAACTCAGTACAGCTTGTGTATGAGGCCGACGCTCTAACTACTCGACTACAGGATAGAAAATATAAATGAGTAATACACTCATGCATACATACATATATACATACATACGTACACACATACACACACACGTACATACATACATACATACATACATACATACATACATACATACATACATACATACATACATACATACACAAATATATACATACACAACATGTGTAAGCGTGTCGACAGCTCATCGTTCTAGAACATAACATTTAGGGAATGAATACGAAATACATGTGCTAGTCATGATATATTATATTCAGTTCGGCCAATGCGTCAACTGATTCGCCGTTGTTCGTTCCCCAATGCTATTTGTTTAATGGAGTAACCTCACCTCAAATGAACTGCAAAAGATGGTGTCCCGGCAATTGGAGGGATCGCTAATACCATCACAATGGTAGCATTCTACACCATGGTCTGTAACACATAAGTAAATGGTTATTGTATACAACAGTTTCGCTTATATTCTTTATAATAATCAGCAAATGTATTTCGAAGAAATTGGTCTCAATGTGTTTTGATATGTACTGATGAACGAAGTAATCTGTTCAAAGTGGTCAGCTGGATTAAAAACAAGACAGCTTTTGTACAGATTAAAAGAAAAAGTAATTGTACGACAAGAATGAATGATTAATTACTATCCCTAATTTAGTATCCATCAGTATAGCTAAATGTATCATTGACTACCATTTAAATATAATTTCAACATCAAGTTTGCTATTATCCTTTACTCGCCAATTTAAAACTGCTTATGTAACAAGCAAACCACTTCTTTTGAGATGCAAAGGAACTAGCTCGTATGATGTTGCTAAATATTGCATTAGTACATTTTCATTTAGGTTAATAATAAAACAAAATGATATTTGCGAGCCGAATTGTAATATATTTAAATTTGATGTACATAAAATACTTCGAAGAATGTATTGCTGACTTAATTTTTAAAAAAATCGCCATAAAAATGACAATTATTATTAAAACAGTTACATTAATTATTTATTTTTAATGACACAGATTATAATTCTACTGATACATGATGCATAATAATAACTATTAAATAATGTTCTGAGAACCAGTTTATAGTAGATTTAGTGCACAAATGGAATTAAGAAATATAAAAACACACGGAACGAATGATGCTTCAGTGGCTTAACATGACAGATCCCCACTCTTTTTTATGCATTTAATCAACATCCTCTGTGTCGTGCGTATCATGACCAATGGTCAAAACACAAAATACGCTAAATGTATTACGTTTCAATGACAATAAAGGTTGTGTGTAGAATTGTTGCTTAGGAAATTTTACAGAAATCTCGCCGTTCTTTGCCGTGTATGGACTGTATTTTCGACGCATTGCAGGGACCCTTGGGAAGGGAAGGCAAACAGTTTACCCGAACGTTATAGATAGACAACATATATATAAGGTTTTGGGAAAATACACTTAGAGGTTTAGGAGCAGATGTGTTGAAGGAGGCGGAGGGACATAGACATAAAGGCAGACACAAAGTCCAAACGGATGACGCATAAGTAAGAAGTGTGATGTTTGAAGAAAAAGAAAAATATTCGGTTGTACGAGGCACCTCGACATATAACACCAACATCATCGCTATGAGCACAATTGGTCTGTCCCCAGGATTGGTGTGAACACTCATCTATTGCAGTCTCAGTGCCATTACACTGTACGTCATCGAGCCATATAGTTCCTGTTCCGTTTCCAAAATATCCGCTGGTTTTTATGGCTGGCGAAGAGCTAGTCAAAAAGATATAAGGGGGAATTCTTTTTTAAAAATTCTGTTTCATCAATTAGTTTGGGCCACCGATATTGTAACAATATTGAATTATCATACCTATCAATATTCTTTAAAGCTGTAAAATGTCACATGAAACAGAAATAAATATACTGCTAGAGTAGGTCAAAACATTGTACATTATATTGTAATGTATTAGAAAGTAATTGCCTAATATTTTCTTTATTTTCGAGGAGGTACAATTATCCAACCGAACATCGCTTCTGCTCATCATATTTTATCAAATCCGCTTCAGCATCAGGACTGGCACAAACATACCTCTCGGATTGATCATCCTATATTTTCACTTCATGAAAGGGCAATATGTATACACTGTTGTCATAATAATCTTTCAAATTATGATGCTATTATAGATACACATAAACATTTAAGGCTTAATTTGACATATTAAATGTAACATAAAACAACGTTGTGCAGTAGATTTGCATATGGACAACGTGATTAGTTAAATGTCGCTTCGTTTGACCAGTACCTGCATGAGTTTCCATTACATAAATGAATTAAACTGCACACAAGTTATCGCTTGTTTTCATGTGAAGCACTGTTCGTGAGCTGTCTGAACTATCAAGGATGTGTAATCAAATGCATCATCCATCCATGTCTATGGGGCCTTTGGAACGGATAAGAAGGAATGATAATAAGGAATGTTGGGCTAAGGGTTTAAAATCGTTTCATATCTGCCAACATAAGTCTTATCTAGTGTTGAAGAAAAGTTGGAGCTTCGAATGAAAGTATCAGCAAAACTCTACATACGTATTTGTACTGTATTGTTACAACTAATCGGTCCATATGTAGCAGAAATGATAATCTACTATGTATCTGCACTATTTCGCTCTGGCTATTAAACTGATTGATATAATTGATTTAAATTGAGAGAACAATACCGTTGTCATTGCAAAAAGTAGTAAGCAAATCACTAATATATATATATATATATATATATATATATATATATATATATATATATATATATATATATATATATATATATATATATATATATATATATATATACACATAATTATTTAGTGCCAAGGTAAAGTTCTGAGCCTATTGAGACACCACGGTAGCCTACCTGGGCTAATATGACGGTAAAAGTGGAACCAGCTCAAATTCGGTCGCTAGTTCACCATGTAACAACCGAGTCAGTCCGGTTCCTGCTGACATTAGCCGCATCAAGCGGCGTACAGAGAGCGGATAAGACCTATTCGACACCTCTTACGGTAACGCTGAATGTTATTACAAGAAACAGCAGAAATGACCTCTTACAATAATGAACGTTTTAAATTATCCCTCTATTGGAGCGTTCCCAATTTTACGTTTTAATCCTTGTTCCTGGCTGCATAGTATACATTCTGATTTCATCTTCACTGAATGTCGAAATTATATACTGCAGCTATCTGCATAAAGGTAGTTTTCAAATTTGAAAAATAGTTATATCAGCTCCGGCTCAAGAAGTTACGGCAGATGTGCTGCAAATACGATATATGCTCCATACACATTCACATTAGGTTCGTATGAATTGATTAGATAGGAAACAAATGTCACACTAGGAATCTAATAAATAATTAAGTTTCTTTATCAACTTGAAAATCAACGACATATCAACCGAAATGACCCTATCAAACAGTTCCCTCTCTTTCATTATATCACTTTCTAGTACAACAACCCGTCGCCCAAAAACCACAAGCAGTAATATTTCATTACAAGTATAACAACGACAAAACGAATCCTAACCTTTAAAAGTCTTATATGTTGTTCAACAAAATCAGAAAATAAATACCTTTGCATGTACATATGCCATGTAATCATTTGTCTCAATTCAAAAGCCTGTCAATATGTGATGAAGTTAAGGTTAGGTGGGAGTTGGGTGGCTCTGAACGCCAAATATCACTATCTGTAAAGATGCTAAATATGGCAGACACAATTAAAGAAGGAACGAAGAAGGAAACAGACATAAACCTAACCTCGGGTATCCGATCTCTTTGCAAACGACCTTTGCAAAATTAATGTTCACATAGTCATCACACACCGTGCCCCATTGACCATTGTGAAATACCTCGACGCGTCCTTCGTATGGTAAAGCTCCCCCAACCAGTCGCACAGGAGCGAATGTAGTTGGGCCTAAAGAAGATAAAAATATATTTTAAAAGTATGTGTTCTCTGAAGAAAAAGTGAAATGAAGCCGCAATGTATATTGACATCAGTGTTCGGGCGACGGCGTGTGCAGTCATTTGCCTGAATCGTAAATGAATAATGTACCTCAGAAAATAAGACCTAATTTGAAATAAAGGCATTTATATCGCATGCATAAGTCTCGATAAAGAGTTTCCGCTTCATGTAAATGATTATTTGCGAACACGGGTAATACAGTATTACATAGAAACTACGACATATAATACAAATTATAATGTATCACCAATTTTCACTGAGTTCACATAACGGAGAGGAAATGCTCATTTGGAAAAATGTTTATATCATTATGATATAGGTCTTAAAGCTTGTGCTGCATAGAAACGTTCTCGCTCTAATGGGCTTAATGAATGGACCAATCAATTATTTGGAAAAGCCAGATGCGGATATTGGTGGAAAGGCAGTGAATGTTGAATTGCTTTCATTTTGTTATCTAAAACAGCACAAAGCGAGTTTAAGACATTCATTTTGGGAAATTAAATTGCAATTGAGAAAACCAGTGCGTAATATTAATACTGAACGCGTTTCGCCTGCTCGTTCATTCAAAACTCAGAGAAACAAACCCCGTTAAAAAGCATTTTTTTTATTACCCTTCGCTGGCAACAGCGACATGTTTCTGGTACTCGTGAGATTCCAAATAAGTCTCATCATCAATCGTCTAAGATATGAATGAACGATCTACACATACCCGTTTTTCTCAAAGAAGAGTTTTCAAACTGACCGTTACTTGAACAACGCCATTGTTGTGCAAATAAAGTCACATGCAAACTAATGGGGTGAAAGAGGTTTAACTAGTTATTGGCCTATGCCACCAACTTGCAAATTTAGTCCGATACCACAAAATTATCGCCATAGATCATTGACGTAACTATGGAATGCGTTGTCACACAAATGCCATACAACAGCCAGTGATGAAGATATTAAGATAAGCATATCAAACATCTCACGGAACAAACCGGAAAGAGTTATAAGTCGGCGAATAATTCCACCGTATTAATAGTGAATATCCTGTGTATGTTCGGTGACTTTCCGTGACAGTTTTTGAACACGAAATAAACTAAAGTTTAGGTTTATGTCCAACTTTCCGCTTTGGTTAATGTATGCATATAAAGATAGAATCTCTTCAGAATGCAACTTATTGGCAAACTGTTAAATTGTACACAGTATTTGTTTTAAAGGTTGTCGTTATTTTAGGAATACCGTATTGTTTACTAAATAAGTGCGATTGTGAAAAACGAAGGAAACATTAGAGCTTCGATGTTTTATGCATCAAATTGAAACGATTTTTTCTTTCCTTTTTCTTGTTTGTTTCTTGTTTTTGTATTTGCTTCTCAATTTCAATCCTTATAGTGGATAGGTAATCAAATGATAAATTGCAAAATTATAACTTATTCACGAAAAAAGTACAAACATTCACAAAGGTTCTGAAACCTTCATTTTCTATCTTTGAATACGACATACATTTTAACTATAGGACGCGTAAAGACTTCAAACATCTTATACATTTTCAGAAAACAATAATGTCAATGTTTGTGAAAATAATGCACATGTTTTCCTCGACTGAAGTGATCGCAAACTTTCCGAATGTAATGTTTTGCTGTGGTTTTTTTGGAAGATCGTTGTCCCTAAAGTTTTTAATTGGTTAAGGCTATCTTAAATAACAGTTTCGTGTTACAAATTCATATAATAATTTTGTTATACCGTAATATATTGAATTTGTGTAAATGTATAAATAAGATCTACGCTGAGTCTGCAAGGACCAATTAAAGTCTCAGAAAATTAAGACAGAAGATGGTCAACACGCTAATGTTGTATCCAGTCGTTCGATGCATTCATAGTAAGAACGCTACCTAGTGCTACACGCCTCCCCTTCTCTACATTAAAGCACACACTATCATAGAATAGTGCACTGCTCAGTTAACAATGATTTGCCGAATGTTGTATGCAGCCTGAATATGCCTCGTCATGTGTACATATATAGAATCACCTCCACATCTGATTGCAACATCCTCGCTATGACCACAATTGCTAGTTCCCCACGTTCTATGGCTACAGTCACCGATACTTGATTCGGTTCCAACACAGTTAACATCATCTAGCCAAATCCGTAATAAAGAGGTACTGACAGAGTTGAATTGATCTGAATTAACTAACTCAGCCCTGTCACTGAAAGAAAAAGTATACAATATCAAGCAGAAATAAAAACGTTTTTCTCATATAAAATAACTGGATTATGTTTCGTAAAGATAATTGAAAATAAAAAATATTTTCTGAAAGTTCATGTGCACTTCGGCTTGAAACCATTTACACTCCACCACAAACAAAATCACATTAAATAATCAGGAAAAAACGTATTATAAGTCAAGTACTAAGATATAAATGATTATTAAAAACAATTAAAGTGCACAAAGTAAAAATATGTGGACACCAGATATTATTTACTCATCGAATATTCACCAGTCAAAATTGAAATCTAGCCTTCCAGGAAAATAAAAACAAAAAGTACTTAATAATAGCACATACTCTAGAGATGAACCGATTTTTTTATCCTGTATTTGTTAGAAACATTGGGTCTTTAAATCAAGTAAATCACTCATTACATACGAATTCCGATGGAAAATGTACCTTCATTATGTTTGGAAGTTTCATAAGAAAAGTTTAAGAAAATTTGTGAAAGCCATTTAAATATATGGAAACTTGCAAAACCAGTCACTGCAGTGAGAAACTATATATGGAAGATATAAGATCTCAAAACTCTTTATAAACCACATTTTACTTTTTTTTAAATTAACACCTAAAACGAAAGTGACTATTTTCTGTATTTTGCTTACAAAAAGGTTTCAACACAGCTGTTACTGGTGTCATAAGACATTAAACACCAGCTGATAATTAATACACTATTCATAGCATAACAATTATAACAAGCTGTTCATGGAAATGGCACATATTTGCAGACATTTTAAAGATGCTGACATCATCTTCTGCAGAAAACGATGTGAGATAGACACTAGAAAAACACTGTGGAC
This sequence comes from Sinohyriopsis cumingii, assembly GCA_028554795.2. Lineage (NCBI taxonomy): Eukaryota > Metazoa > Mollusca > Bivalvia > Unionida > Unionidae > Sinohyriopsis > Sinohyriopsis cumingii. The sequence goes on from CM068833.1 coordinate 102,135,530, forward strand.
CATTTGCACGAATGCTGAAGAAAATATACAGTTAAACACATACATAAAGATTGTCATCGCTGTGTTTGCATACAATTCATGGTGTTAGGTTCCTATTCCAACCAGCTTTTACCATCCATATTTGCTTACTGTTTTATAACATTTCTTGCCTTTCGCGTATCGTCACATATGACTTGTTTATGTTGCTGTTCCTACTTCATACTCATATGCGTGTTAAAAACATTTCATAATCATTGAACGAACAAGTACGGCAACGTCAGCTTATGGTATACGATGAAACACTTTTAAGTATTCAAAATAAAAATAATCAGTAGTAAACGGAAAGAAATTTAGGTGCAAATAATGTTGGTGATGATAACATACAATATATTATGTAGTATGCATCACTGTAGGCTCTGGTAACTCTGTTCATTGCTTAAAACAAGACGTATGTCATGAGGCCTTAACAAAAACCTTACACCAGATTATAACTCGAGAAGAACACTTTTCATTTCTATCGCTGACGTATAAGAACAGTAGTTTGTAAGCACGAGATTTTATAAAACTGCGAAAGCAGAATTACCGATTTCAATAAAGGAGAATATTATGGTCAGAAAAAACTACAAATGATATGGTTGTCGCGAAAAATCAGTTCATATAACTTCGGACTGGTAGTCAAATGTTTGCGGTTTCGATACCCGCACAGGTCAGCATGCTGCGGCTGTCAGGCTTTGTTTTGGGAAAGCGGCTCAGCTCCCATTGATTTGCCATGAGGATGACAATTTTGTCAAGAATGTGATGGCAAAATGCATGGGCCTTACTAAAGATATATATATTAAACTATAAAGATAATATATAAGGATTTGCCTCACAGAGTGGAAATTAAAGAAAAATAATCAACGCGACCGATGCCGAATCTTAAAAGCACAATAAGGTATCTGCTATCAACATTAAAACAGGACAAAACTAACTGAAACGAGATGACCATATACTAAATTATTCTGGTTGACATTGTAGGTATAATGTTAATATGGAGGATAAGGTAAGTAGTATGAAACTAAGTTGCTAACGTCGGCAGGTGTAGCATCCTACAGACAACTTTGGCAGCCATGATGGTAAAGGAGTCATCGCAGACTGTACCCCAGACTCCGTTGTGCATAATTTCCACTTTACCTTCCCAGCCACCCGTTCCTCCTACCAATTTCACCTGGGTTATTGTGTTGTCAACTGAAAAAATTAAATTCGGATCCGCATACATAACTAGCTTAAAACTCAAATGATAAAAAATAGTTGATAATACAGTGCAAAATAATATCAAACGTTAAGTTTAAATTAACGGCTTAAAACGATGTTTCAATGTGCTTTGCAGTGTATAAAATTAGACAAAACAAAGTATTAGTAGGACACATATGTTCTAGTGAAACATTGCTTAATGACCTCGAAATCTTAAAGGTCATACAAATGAAAAATATGCCTACACATTTGTATTTGTCTATAGCTGGTGCTTATTTGTAATCATATTAGAAACACGTTTTAAAAAAGTCAATGTCCAAATAGTTTAAGAACCTGTAAATAAATTAAAAACTCATACTAATGAAACTCTAAATGGCCAAAATAGCGTCTGTCAAATGTATTAGTTCTAAGTTCCATTTTTTTTGTACGACTGCGACAAAAGGTAATCGCAATGGAATAACTTCAGCATAACAGTATGTTCCCTTATACAATCGCAACAGTGACATAAATATGCAATCCGTGTTAGAATCGTATGACGGTGGTGTACAATTGGACAGGTCAGACGTTAGTAGTGCAGTTTATAAGTATTAGCAACTTACCTTTATGTTCATCGACAGATGAAATAACATCTGTGTAACTAAACTATATAACTTGCTTAATTTACGCAGAGTAGATAATACTCTACAAATAGTTTTGCATGTGTATATTGTTTTAGGTGCACAATTATTCGTACATTATGAAGAACGAGTTGCATGCGCTTAAGTTAACAAGAGCTTTGCATATAAAGAGTTAAATTTTACAAATAGGAATTAATGCTTCGGAATTGAAGAGCAGCATCTATTACATTAAAAACATCAAATCATGCAGAGATGAACACTGAGCTAAAGGTGGGTTGTTTACTTAGTTATCAGAGTACTAGGATGTCATAAGTGTGAACGAAGACAGTCTCGATGTTGTAATACATCTCGATGAAATGGACAGGAAAGAAACATACGTAATTCAAATTCAATCCTGTGTTGACGTTCAATTGTCCCCTGTGTTAGTGCAGATGTATATCGTATGTTGGCAGCCCTAATTTGATCATTTATGGCCATATAATGGTTCCCTGTGTGGATGAATAAATATATCATTCCTTTGCGTGAATAATTTAGTCCAGTATTGATCACTATAAGAGAGCATATTTATATAATGTGTGACCGCTCCAGTGGCCTAGTGGTTAGAGCGTCCGCCTCGGATGCGGGAGATCGTGGGTGCAATCCCCGGCCGAGTCATAGCAAATACGTAATAAAATGGTACTAACAGCTGCCTCGCTTGGCGTTCAACATTAAGAGGTTAGTGCTAGGACCGGTCGGACTGGTGTCAGGATAACGTGATTCGGTGGGACATCATGCTACATGTCTGCGGTATAATGCCCCAGTGCTAGACATCACTATAAGCTGCCACACTGCAGATATCATAGCGATATGACTGATATGTTGTAAAGCTACGTTACAAACCCAAATCATCCTATTCTAGATAAATATCACGGGACCGTCCTGTGTAGGCGTGTTATATCGCCTATGTTTGTGGGGACAAGACGTAAGAGCAAGATATACTTTTATATACATTGTATACATTTTCCCTTGGATTTAGTTTGAATCTAATAATGCAATATGTGTTTATTGAACAAAGTGTCCACAATAAGAATTTGTGAATAATTTGCTGTAATTCTATTTTTATTAACATATGTGAAGTTGTTGCTTACTCATGTACATAGATGGGCCTAACGTAAATTGTAATTGTCAAGTTGTGGCATGACCATTGAGCTAATAGTATATTGCTGCCAGATATTTAACAATTTTCAGACGCAGATAATTGTACAGGATTTTGAGTCACAACATGACTGATTAACAATAGAGTGGAATGGGGGGGGGGAGGGGCGGGGAATAGGAGCGGACTTGAAAGAACTGTCCTAGCCCAGGCATTTATATTTAAAAAGCATACAACGTTATGGACACGATATGCACCTTTTTATGCCATTGATAAGCAGATACATGTCTGACAAATCGGTAGATGTAAGTGGGGCTTTACACATATTTTGTACTATTTTGCAGTTGTACGAACACAGTCAGATTAAGGCTCCTTCGTGGTCATTTTCATACATATATAGGAATACTCCTGTATTCTACTCTACGCAGCTTGCAACACCTTCTTTCTGGCCAGATTTGACCTTGATAAGGTGTAGACAGCATTGTATAAGCAACATCGATATTTTCATGTCCATTCATATCGCGCAAAGCGAGTTTTTTTCTCTCTTCAAATCATTCACAATCACTCATATGGGTAAAAAAGCTTATTCTGTGAAAGGAAACGTGGTTGACTGGGACTCGATTAAACGTACAATTTGCCTTTGTTACGAATGATTTCCAACTGCATATCTGAACCATCCTCTGGACTTGGGATGTCTAATTGCTCGTCTGGCGATTTCCTTTTTAAACTTCAGTGGACCATGATATGTACATCCGTCATGAGAAGTCGTTACTAGCACAATTACGTCACTGTAACCTTTAGTTTCAGCGCCAATTACTAACATTAAAATCAGGTCAGCCTTTCAGTCAGTAGATAGCTCTGCAATTCGTGCTCAAAGTCATTAGCGGTTTATATGTAACGTATAAGATTGTCATCAAAGATACCCTTTTTGTCACAAAGCAAGAACAGTTGTCCGTGTTGCATGTTAAATAAACACAATTGATGAATTGACTCAGCCTAAATGACCACTTATACAATGGGGTATACTTTTCTTTAAAATCGCCTCTTATCTTTACAAATGTTAGCAAGTTTCAAAGAGTGAGTTTTGGTATTAGTAAGCGGCATATTATAATTCCGCCTCTTAATTAATTGTAATCTAAGTCGGCAACTAAAACTAATGCGCAGAAACTATTTGATTCGTCCTTCAACGAGAGTGGCTTTGAGCGTCGTAATATTGACTCCAATCAATGGCCTTCTTGCTTTTCAACTACGCTGGATGCTTGGTCTTTTATGCACAACTATATATTGTTTAAAACACAGATCGAATGACCAATATGTATTTCCAAATAGCTCAATATATGTAATGAAAATTAGTAAAATATAGTCTTTACATTATATGTTGCCTTATCCTAACATTCTTTTAACGATTTATCATGAAATTCCTTATGGTTCAAAGAGCGGAAAGTCAATTTACCTAGATAATGTATTCTTTGGGCAGATATGTGTCTTATAAGCGAATAGCACAACACCATTTCATTTCTATGATTTCTTTATTTGGCATTCCGCTCTGCAATGATGGGTTTGATGCTTCGACGGTTGTTTGCGTAGATTTCATTCCAATTATTTTACCTTGTTTGTATAGCAGGCTGAGTTATATTTGAAATCAGTATATGGACCGTACATTTTAAGTTAATATCTGTAGTTCAGCTTTGGCATTATTAGTTGCCTTTCACTGCCATTAATACCAAAATGCCTCGGTGTTGAGCAGTACTGAATAACTTTTATGGATTGCATTAGCATCGTATGTTCTTAAATGACCTGGGATATTGCAGAATTGTTAACTTTAATAGTTAGCAGGGCTTTCAGTGTGAAAAAGGCATGTGAAATGATTGTAAAAAATAGTTTTGAAAGGTGTCGATGTAGTTCAAAATCTCAGCATGGCTATATTTCCTGCTATACATATGGGACATTTTTGTGGTAACTGGTTCAAGACAGTGCCAACGGATGTTGTCAAGGCAGCTGGAACGTTATCTCCTGTATTTTAACCGTCTTTATAGAGGAACGTACGACTCTACCAGGAGGTTCTGATAGCATAAAATGTATTACGATAACTGTGAATATGATTTGAGGAACTTTTAATTGGCAGTGACCTTATTATTTACGAGGCTTTCATAAACATAACCAAGCTGATGACTTTGGAACACGAAATTTACATTGTTTCTGATTGTTGTTGTTTCAAAGTGTGGAAGAATTTGTATACCATATGCATTTTAACATTGATAGCGCAATTAGTCAACGTTACGGTTCGTTTGTGTTTTTAATAGAACCTTTCTTAAAGATAAAGTTAGAAATGTACCCTAACAAAATAAGAGTCCAAGATTTTGTGTTGGACCAAACATCGGCAGGTAAGATTAACAAGTTGATATGCACACAATCAAGCAAACGGATGTACACCCCATTCTGTGTGTGCGACGAATCGTATTAAATCCAGGACGGTTTGAAATTTGACCCTGAGGTATCTAGTACGCGGATGCAAAGTTAGCTTATGGTAAAAACTTAAACATAAATTCGATTCCACTCCAAAATAAAATATTGTAGTCGTGAAGATAGATTTTTGGGACATCATGAATTAGATTTTATCAGCAGATTAACAAACAAACTGTTTCAGATTTTAAAAACTTGAACCTGGTTTATTTTGCCCATTTCTGAGCACGGTTTAATCTTACCTTTAGTTGACATTCAGTAGTGTTCATTCTATTACAGATCAAAAAGGCGTCAAAATCTAATGAGCAATTAAATTCTGGCATAAGCCATTTCAATATGCTGATACGTTTATGTTCGGCATGGTACTATACACTAAGCTGCCTTGAGTTATGTGAGGATTATGAGTCATGAACGTTGATGATATGCTGTAAACAAACCTGGAAATGTTTTTGATTTATGAACGTTTTGTATGATTTTTAGACATTGTGTGTGGGCAGAAATTACAGTACTTAAACTCATGCTATTGACACTAACGAGTACTATTGACATTAACGAGTAATACTGACATTAACGAGTAATATTGACATTAACGAGTGCTACTGACACTAACGAGTACTACTGACACTAACGAGTATGATCAATGAGTAACCTATTGTACAGTTGGATTCGAACCTACATACTCTGACAACGAATGACAAGATTCGCTTTTGACTATGCGTGATATACCTTAATACAAAATGACATATTAAAGTACATTGTACCACTCTTAATTAATTTAAAGAAAGAAAATATTCATGGTACGTGGGTTCCTTTTATAACTAGGCACTGATGTTAGGTGTCTGAAATTCAAATCTGCATATAGAAAAAGATGTGGCTGGTAATACTCATACAGACAAAATACCCGAGCTACCCCGTACCTGCATCTGCAATCATTAAAAGCACACAATTAAACATACCCACTTTTAGATAAATTAGCATAAGTACAGAAACGATATTGCACGGAAAGGTTAAATATTAATGCTTCCTACGCTACCTGTTTTGCATTGGACTCCAACATCCTCCGAATGATGACAATTGTGGGTTCTTGTATAACTGCATGTAGCTAGCGTTGATTCTGTCCCGTGGCAGGCAACCTCGTCTAAAAGTATAGGACCACTTCCTTGACCATACCGGGCATTTCCTAATGCAACGGCACCACCTCTGCAATGGATGTAAAATAAAACGATACAAACGTTTGACAACCTTAATTAAAACATTTCTTATAATATATACTTAGTGTTTGTTTGTTTGTTTTTAACGGTGCACCAACACTGTTATGTTATTTAGAGCCATACAAATGGTCATGTGAAAAATATACAATGTGTTATATCGACCAGCGATATCAAAACTAAAGAAAACGACAAAATGGTAACGGTAATAAATAAGTCCCCCAATCTACGGGGAATGTAAATGGTATATGTTAATAAAGGCAGATCAAAAGTTATTGAAGATAATCGACGGAAAGTACATTACATAACAATGCTCAAGTTCATTGCCTAAAAGTTATAGCTTAGAGCAAATGTTCACTGCTTTCACGAATTCTATAATACAAGTCAGGTTTATTGTATCAAAGCGTTCCTTCATGCCATGCACATTGTAATACTGATCGCTCGTAGGTTGCGAGTCAAAATGCTCTACCATAAAGTGTTTAACAGTAAACGGTTCATTGCAAGAAACGCACTATGGTGGGTCTTCACCTGTTAGCATGTGGGAGTGGGTTATATGCGTATGACCAATTCGAATTCTTGCAATGACTTCTCCCTCCCTATGCATAGATGTATAGGAAGGAGTTCATTCTCCTAGGGTTGGCTTGATGGCATGAAGTTTATTATTCACTGCATCATTCCATGACGTCTGCCACTTCTGACGTGAAGTCTCTTTGATACTAGGTTTAAAATCAGCATAAGGTATTTTAAAATCAGATGGTTCTTCATTACCTTTAATACCAACATGGCTAGGTAACCAACAGTACACGATATTGTGCGAGGTACTCAGCTTACTATGTTCAACGAGAAGATTGGTCAACAATGGGTTTTCCAGTTTTCAATTGTGCAGTGACTGAAGTACTGATAGGGAATCAGAGAAGATGATATTGTTTAAAATGCGTTTATTTTCGATATATTGCAGGGCAAGGTCTATTGCTCTGATTTCGGCTAAAAAAATTGATGTTCCATTTGGTAAGTGAACTTGCGTTGTGTTTTCCACTAACGAATGCTGTGTAGTTTCTAAACTCGGAGTGGATTTGATGATAAGAGTTGTGGAAGATGGAAGGGGTTGTCTCGGATTTGTTTCTATCGTGTAGCGTAAAAAATACTTTTGGTTGTTTGAGTAGCCATGGAGGTGTTTCGCAGATGGACTTTTTCTGAATTTTAGAAAGATCAGTCTGTGTACTGTCAAGACTGGATGATATTCTAATGCCAAAGGAAGGTATGTAATTTGGTTTATCTTCGTATAAGCCTTTGTATGTGGGTTGAAAAACAGCTGAAAAAGAAGGATTCAGAGGGTTTGATCTTAATTTGAGAGCGCACTGTGCGGAAAGCATTTCACTACGATGTGATAAAGGCTTTCACACGGGGATGTCTTATATGCTCCCAGAGCGAGTCTTATTCCTTGATGAAAATTGGATCAAGCATTTTCAAATACGACTTTCTAGCTTAACCATAAACAACGCAACCATAGTCCAGTTTGGAGCGAATAAACATTATATATTGATTGAGGATGACTTTTCTATCAGCACACCAGTCAGTGTGCGCTAGTACCTTAAGTAGATCTAGAGATTTTAAGCATTTTGATTTCAAGTTCTTTAGGTGCGGAATAAAAGTCAGTTTTTTGTCAAAGGTAATGCCTAAAAACTTTGTTTCCTCAATAACTGAGATAGGTGTTTTGTCCAGAAGGAGTTTATGTTCATCGTGATGTCTTCGTAACTGACAGAAATGCATGCATACCGTTTTATATTTCGAGAATTTAAATCCGTTAGTACTGGCCCAATTTTGAATCTTGTTTTAATTGTGCTGTATTTGTCTTTCAAATGATCGATAACATACTAGAAAATCATTAACATATAACGAGCAGTCCACACCAGGAGCAAAACAATTGGTGATGCTATTGATATTGATTTTGAAAAACGTCACATATAAAATACGGCCCTGGGGCACACCCATCTATTGCTCGTGCAGATCTTAGAGGGTAGAGCACACTCGTACCTTGAATTCACTGTCCGAGAGAATGTTTGATATGAAAGAGGGCAGATGGCCTTTTAGACCTAGATCGTGCAGGTCGTTTAGTATCCCGTACTTCCATGTTGTGTCATATGCCTTTTCTAAATCAGAGAGAACTGCTACTAGATGTTTCGTCTTGATAAATGCATCGCGAATAAATGTTTCAAGTCTAACCAAATGATCACTGGTGCTCCGGCCATATCGAAAGCCACTTTGGAAAGGAGATATTAAATTGTTTCCAAGTATCATACAAGCCGAGAATTGATGATTCGTTCCATTCTTTTGCAGACACAGCTTGTGAGTGCAATAGGTCGATAGCTGTTAGGATCTGGGCTATCCTTACCTGGTTTGGGAACTGGTATTACTGCTGCCTCTTTCCAAATGTTTGGCACATTAACATAAATCCATAAAAAAAAAAAATTAAAGATTTCCAGACGAACTGTCGATGATGGTTCTGGAAGGTGTTTCAAAAACTGATAATGTATTTCGTCAGGCCCTGTGTATATTTCGTGGGCCTTATTCAGAGATTACATCCGCTCAAACAGTGTAAACGGTTGATTATAACTTTCTGAGTTAAAATGTGAAGTTCAACCGTCTTTTCTTTCTGAGATTTTAATCTTCAAATTGCTTCTGAATAATTAAACAAGGAGGAATTTTTAGAGAAACTATCAGCAATATATTAACTATGTCAAGTTTGGAATTGAAATTCTTGTTTTTAGTTTGAGATGTCTAAAGGAATTGTGTTTTCCATTTCCATTTATTTTGCGGATCGTGTTCCTAACTTTCTTTATAGAGGAGCGAGAATTTAAAGTTGAAACATATTTTTTCCATGTTGCTCTTTTACTTTCTGTAATCGTGCGGCGGGCTTTGGCCCGAACAATACGTCACTTAGTTAAATTTTCCAGCGTTGGACGAATAATTTTTTTTTCAGTAATGGCCTCTTTAAATTCTTTTGTGAATCACCGTTTTGAGGTTCTTTTATAGTTTAAGGACTTGGGAATGGATTCTTCTGCAACATCGATTAACACGGAAGTAAAATATTGAAAAGGGTTATTGTCGTATAAAATGGTATCCCTGTTAAGCCTAGCTGTACAAAGTGTTTCAAATTTATCCAAGTCGGTCTTCTTTAAATTCCATTGTAGCATTGCTTTGTCAATTGCAACGTCGGTGTTGTTAGGAGATATTGGAAAGTCATCACTGCTGTATAGGTCATCAGCGACCTTCCATTCATAGTCAAAAAGCAGCGATGAGTAACAAATTGTCAACTCGATACATGTGTATATACCCGTTCCTGGGTTTAAATATGTCGGTAATTTGGTGTTATATAGACACAAATCGTGTCTAGAAATGAAGTCCTATATTTGGTTGGCTCGGTCACGTATACGGTTAGATCCCCATAAAATGTTATGGGCATTACAATCCCCGAGTAGAACAAATACAAATGGTGCAGAAATTTGTTGAACAAGTTTGTCTAAATCGCTTGGTACTACGTTGGTGTTTGGTGGTAAGTAAATAGAACAAAAGGTAATCACTCGATGTAGAATGACGCTTACAGCAATGGCTTGCAGATATGTGTTTTTAGGGATGACGCTATGAGTGGCTCTATTGTTCACAACAACAGAAGCTCCTCCCGAGGCCCTGTCAACATTTTGTAAGTAGGTGTTAAACAGTGAGTACTTTTTATGTGTAATGTTATCTGTTTCTTTCAAGAATGTTTACTGAAGGCATACTACTGCAGGATCATATTCGTTTAAATGGAGGAGAATATCATTGTAATTTGCTTTAAGTCATCGATAGTTTCATTGTATGATGGTGTTCTTCATTCTACATTTAAAATGAAGATTGTAGAACTAGTTTAGATATTTTCGCAGAGGGAATTTGCTTGGTTATTTCTCTGGAGGAAGTACGTGGGTGAATGTTTTATTTGTAGATCTGGAGCTACCTTGGGCGTATTGAGCTGTTCCTTCTGTATCGATGCTGTCAATGTCTCATAACCTGTTATAGAGTCTGATGGGGTCATCTGACCCCTTTGTTACCTGTTTCCATGCGATTTGGTTTTATTCTTTGCTGATTTCGGTAGTGGTGTAGTAGTAAAGTTTGAGTAAATGCCGTGTTTTTCTGTGCTTGATAATGGGGATATTTGAGCTTGGTGTTTAATCGGGTAGACCTGTCAGTGTTTGAGCGTCCTTCGCTGTTTTATGATTGTTGTTCACAACATTGGAGAAGGATGGGCATGGATGGGCTGTTTTGGCTGTACAAGCTTTCTGGCTTCTGGATAGGGAATATTAGCTGTGCACTTTACCCACTCTATTTTCTTCTCATTTTTCCAAGTATCACACTACTTGGAATTGGCGTGGAGATCCTTTCCACAGTTGACACAATGCGGAGTTATTCTACAATCAGATTCCTGATGAGAATGGTCTCCTCATCGTCCACATATTTGGCTTTTTGAGCAGCGGTCTTCGTGATGGACATATGTCTGACACTTATAGCATCAAAGGAGGTTTGGAATATATATCTCAACCTTCACTTGCAAGAAGCCAACTTTGTCCACTCTGGGTACTGTTGGTTTTTGAAGATGAGTACAATGGTGTTGGTATCCTGCACGTTGTTATTACGTTTAATATGTATTCTACGTACTGCAGTGACACCTTCGTTTTTCATCCCTTCATTGATGTATGTGTCGCTGACTCCAGCAAAGTCGCGACACCGAATCACGCCTTTGGATGAATTGAGTGTGGTGTTAGCGAATGAGGTCACTGGAATATCGAAGACAGTTTTCATTTTCTTGACGCTTTTTGGCGTACCAATCGATCCTGTGATTGTCTTTTCGATCACAAACGGAGATAGTGCTGCAAGCGGTTTTGTGGCATCTTTAGATTGTATAACCATGAAGCGTGGAAAATGGCTCATCAACTGACTCAGATCCAGTTTTGGTGCGTTTATGTTGATTTTTTTCTTTTTGATTTTTTATTTTCCATGTTGGATTGTATACAATTCAGCACTCATGCTCCCCGCCCAGCATGGAGCCCAACAAGGGAACACTTTGCAAGTGCCAGGGATACACAGATGCAATACTCAGTTGATAAAATTACCTATGATTGACCCGTGAAGCCACCTCCTTCTAGGGTCGGTAAAATTACCTCCTGATTGACCCGTGAAGCCACCTCCTTCTAGGGTCGGTAAAATTACCTCCTGATTGACCCGTTAAGCCACCGCCTTCTAGGAAGTCTTCTAAGTCTTGGGGAAGGGAAAGATAAAGGAATATAATGTAGGGGTAACGGTGGTATCAAGAGAGATACAAGAAGAAAGATAAAGAAGGTGATCAAGTAAATAAAGTCTTCCTAGGGCCCCGCGTGACCAGCCGATTTGTCGAGACCGGGCTCATCCCGACCACCCATCTAGAAGAAGTAGAGGCCAAAGTAGTGTATTGCATCGGAAAGACTCTGTGCAACTACCAGGATCCTTTCCTCCCTTGACACGGGACGTAACACATGGCAAACAGGTTGCCTCTACTTAGTCTCCTCTTACGACACGTAGTGAGGTACTTCGGGCCAATTATACAACCCCGGACCCGCAGGGGGATAATATATATTATGAATAATATAGCATTGTGGATATACATGTTTGAACTATAATAAAAGTAAAAGGCAAATGAGAGCATGAGGTTAAGAAAAACATTTTTAGCGTGGGCTAGAGATCGCGTACAAAAATATACAACCACGAAATAGATGAATCACTCATAAGTTCAAAGTTTCTCACCTCTTATTAGCGCTATGCTCTTTGTACTTAACCCATGGTAAAATTACAAGGTCATAGGCCAAACTACAGAAAAAACACCAAGTATCGAATATGGAGACGTTGCAAACATTACTTTGTTTTCCTTTCATGAGTCTTTTTTAGAAGAGATAAATATTTACAATAATTTCAACATATGCCAACGGTCTCGGTATCCAAATCTATCCACGCACGAATGCACAGACACACACACACACACGCATATATATATATATATATATATATATATATATATATATATATATATATATATATATATATATATATATATATATATATATATATATAAAGATACATACAGATAAAAAAAATATATGCAATTATCAATTTTCAAACATATCGTGAGAAAATTACACCTATACATACAATAAGGTAACTCTGAGTGGAAAACTTATAGGAATAAATGTTCTTCGATTGATTTATTTGTAATAGTGTAAAAAAATTATACGAGATATGAGAAACATTATTGAAGCTTTCCTTTTTGAGAAGAAGTCATTTTGTGGCTGTGCATATTTCTGAGAGTTTTAATTTGATTTACTATGACAAGGAAGATAAATATATATAGACGAATAATAATTGTATTATCTTTAAACTATTTATTACGTAGGTAACCCAAGCTGACGACAGACAACCATGGCATCGATGTCTGCAAACGCATCGTCGCAAACTGTGCCCCAAACGCCATTTATATTAACTTCAACTCGTCCACTGTAAGCATCAGTACCATTTACCAGTCTAACATTAATTGGAGTTACGCCATCTAAAAATAGATGCAAACAATAATCGTCAGTCAAAATGAATATTGTGCTATCTGGTAATCTATTACTGATATTAATATGAAATAAACTAACTCAGAGAGTTCCTTTACTAGGCTGATATATGGTTTCTACGCAGCTGTTTCTTCTACAAAGTGTGCATCAATTCACAAGCAATGGGGGGGGGGGGCAATAATGATAGTGCATATGGCCACATAAACATTTTTGTGCACGTGTGCTTGATTTTCATTACCATCAGAATGATTCTGCCTTGCATCGAATTCTATTTTTTTTTTTTTGATTAATGTAGAAACGGCAAATAAAGTCATGCTTTTGTATTAGGGACATTTAGGCTCATCAACTTCATTGATATTATTGGCGTGTAATTTGCATTCAACCCTTACCTTCTCGTTGGACCAAAAATTGATACCTCATAAATGTATACGAAAGAACTCAGACAAGTAACATAGATACCAGTCTTTTGCAGCCAGATCATTCCTAATGGTTCCTGATCTCTTTTTCACAGACCTTGGTATTAGTTTAGCCAGTTTGTTTTTATCTTGTCAATGGGACATTGCAAGTGGGTTTTGATCTCAAGGATCTTCAGCAGCGCCTTCTCTGTTATGAAGAGTGAAGAATTATATGACCAGCTTTATTTCTTTTCCAAGCTTCTTCAGACTATACTATGCGCATAAATCGGGTGCATATGATACTGCACGATTTGAAAAGGAAATGTTTTCTTCATAGTAACCTTATTTCATCTTCTTCTATTTATTATTATTATTATTATTATTATTATTATTATTATTATTATCATTATTATTATTATTATTATTATTATTATTATTATTATTATAGTGTATTTCAAGCAGATAAGTATTGTTTCTTACTGGAAAATATACGTTTACATACCTAGACATGTAACGGCAGCATCTTCAGAATGGACACAATCATTCTGACCAAAGACACTATGCCTACAGTCTGCGATATTTGTCTCGGTCCCAATGCAAGCGACATCATCAAGCCAGATGGGTCCAGTAATATTAGACGAAATGTCCATCCTGACAGTGGCATTCCTGAGAAACAAATATAGTACATTAAGAGTCTGTTTGAGACGTATGCTACCTTTGGAATCGATCTTCCTTACAAAACGTTCCTTTGAACAATTTACGAAATAGTGATTGGCAAAACGAAAGGAAAATCGATAATAAGGAAATCAATACAGTACAAACTTTCCAATCACCTAATTTCGCTTTTTCTAGAAACGAAAAGTATGACCAAAACGCAAACTTTACCTCTTATGATTAACGAAGATCCAGGAAAATCCGCTAAACGTAATCCATACTGACAGTTGTTCACAAACAGTGTACTGAAAACATCAGCCAGAATAACGATTCTGAAGTGTTACATATTTTAAATTTACTGCAATTATTTTTATTGTGAAACTGAATATGAGGGCAATTGTTATTACCGACGTAGGAACTTCAAAATCCAACCATGGATGTTACGTGTACAATTGCATTATATAAATTTACGTAATGCAGAGGTGAGAAGTGGGACCTTCATTACAAAGCATAACTTGTCAATGAACGTAATTATTCCAGATACAAATTTATTTATCGCTCTAGTCACAATCTTTCCTGATACGATACTGAATATCGACCAATACAATTATGAATTCAACCGGATGCGGGAGGTCGCGGGTTCGAATCCCGACCAAGTCATACCAAAGACTTATCGAATAGTACTAGCAGCCGCTTTTCTTGGCGCACATTATTAAGAGGTTAGCATTATGACCGGTTGGCCTGGTGTCAATGTAATTTGGCTGGATAGGACTTGATGTTGCACGTCTTCGGCGTTATGCTCCAGTGCCTCACATCTCTACACACTGCCACACTGCCGATATAGTAGCGATTTGACTAAAATTGGTAAATCTACGTTAAGGCGATCGTATCTCAAAGCAATGTTGATAGCTAATATCAAGCATCTAAGAAACCATTTTTAAAACCCATTTTGTTATAAATTTGTTCTCGCACAGACGTATTTTGGTAGTATCCTTTTGAAACGAAAAGGTTATCGGTTTAGTAAATTACATGGTGAAATTAAATCTGGCTTCTGAGGATAATATTGGAACATTCTTTGATGTAATGAAAGTCGTTGGGTAGAGGTAATGCATAATGTGCATATACGTACGAATTGGGTACTGGATAAGTATATGTTGGTTTTTATTTTTAGCTCATAACAGTGTTCTCGATTTCTATGTTCATCTCTGTAGTTTGTTGTCAGCTTTTGTTCTTGGTTTCTTTCCTTAGGACCCCCAATATGTAAAGGTGCTCACAAGGAAGATTTAAAAACATTATGTCTGAATCTAATACATTTGTACAATAAATGCATTTAATTTATATATCCCCAAAGCTAAAATTGTCACATGACACATATGCGCACTTTGCTACAGACAATTACATATACCTACCTTGTGTATCCAAGCATTTTACAGATGACACCGGCAACTCGTATGTCAAATGAATCATCGCAAATTGTTCCCCAAACTCCAGCGTACTTGATCTCAACAATTCCTGTCCATGGTCCTTCGCCCCTAATCAGCCTCACATCCACTTTCCCAGATAAAGTTTGGTTATCTGTCAGTTAAAGCATGTGTTTTGGGTATCGGGTTCCCTTGTGCGATAATATATTCCTTAGTTATTTCAAGACAGATGAGAAATGCTGGGGATGGGAACTTATCATTATATTTCTTGTTAGTAGATGCTTTGGTTAGATATTGTATGTCATATTACAGATACTGAATAAAGAATAAATACATACATACATATATATATATATATATATATATATATATATATATATATATATATATATATATATATATATATATATATATATGTGTGTGTGTGTGTGTGTGTGTGTGTGTGTGTGGTGTGGTGGTTGTGTGCGTCTCCGCTTTTCTAGCCCAATATATAGGTACACAACAGGGTTGTGGATATTTGGAAAAGAAAGAGAACATGTGCTATATTCAAAGAATTGAGCTGATTTACTCATGAGCACTTGTATACATGTATAATACAATTTCTGATCTGTCTTCCATTATGGCTGAAACACTAAACTGCAATAACGACCACTATATATGCGCGTGTAACCGTGTAACAATATTGTACTTTATTTATCGAATTTACTTTCATTATATTTGCGCGCATTTGTCCGTATCTTGTGTGGTTTTTCTTGTAGGAAAAGTACGATTGAATGTTCTGAGTATGCAAGCTATGTGACCACAAGTTCATTGCAGAACTTACAGGTACATACAACCCCTACATCTTCATCATGGTTGCAGTTGTGTAGTCCATAAACTAGTCTGGCAGTTTGTTAGGGACGCTTCCGTCCCCTTACATTTTACTTCATCAAGCCAAATGGGCCCTCTTCCTTTACCTAAACCAGAGTTAGGGACGGCTAATGCAGCTTGACTGAAGGAATGAAAATTGCATTTGGTTTTATTCAGCAGTAACACTTTACCGGTTAATGTCTTCATCAATTTACAGGGCACTGAACTATCTGTAAGATGCACGCAATATATTATTCTAGACAATTGCTTTGTTTTCAAAGTTACCTGTAAGCCCAATATCCTCTTCTCTATTTTGCAGCAAAATGGATGGAACGAAGATAATAATAGACCATATGTATATGATGTACTGATCAATTTTGGGCACTGATTTGTGACAAAGAATACGGAAAGAAAATGAACATGGATGTAGTAATATTTCCTCCTTTTTTGTGGAAAACGTATTGTAGCCATTTTCTACATTTACACATATATACACATAGATAATTATGCACACATACCTAAAAATGCATACTTTTGATTCGATTTCAATACAGATGGTGGCCTGGAAGTATTAACGTCAGGTTTTTAACGTATACTTTTGCAGGCCTTGTTTTCTTTAACAAGCAAAGTTTCAGCTCTATGTACAAATTAATATTTTTATGACATTTTTTGAAAAAAGTCCTGAATGGCCTCAATCATGCCTTTAAACTCCACGATGTTGACATGCCTTCGAGACGTGTTACAAAAATCATCAATATTAATCCATGTTTTCATTAACCAAATTGTTTGCCAACATCATTCCACTTTAAATCATATGCATGTAAATAACTTCTTTAAAATGTTTTGTACATCAGACTTTCCCTTTTGCTTTGTCTTTTAAACAGCCCCGTACTATCTTGATTTTTGATCATGTACATCGATATAAATGAATGTTGAGAACCGTTAACAATGGCAATGGTAAACAAGGAAATAATGAAAGACATACATGAGTATATATAAACTTTTCCGACAGTTTCAACTCGCCTGTATGTCTCGGATTTAGCATATCGGCAGAAATAACTTCTTCCAAAGTGTTGAGGGCTATTGAAGACGTGCAGTCCATGAGTGGAAAATTTGACATCACCGATGGAAAAGTAACTATTCATATGGCATATGTTGTACCTCTATGGGAAGAAGACGATGATTGCACTTGATCTGCTTACCGATAAGTGTACATAGCACAATGGACGTAACAGCAGATGTACGAATAAAAGGGAGTACGTGATGGGAAACATCTATGCTAGGACACAAGTGGTAGCTGACCAGATTTTAAACAACGTGTCAAACGGATATAGAGAGAAACATGAACTTTGTCCTATTTGATTGTTTATTCCTTGTTTTGTTTTAGCTTTTCTTATAAATGAACATTAAATGAAAATACGTTGCATATGAAGTGATTTTAGAAAGGAGTGAACTTTAATTTTAAACAGTTGTTTACTAGAGCCAAGAACTAGATAACACGTAAATAGGTTTGTTTCATGTCCAAATGATTATGTATTAAATGGATAGTGCTTAGACCGAAGCACAGGCCAGAGAGCCCATGTATATACTTGAATAAATGTTTTGAACCCATACAACATACTTTTCTTTTTCGAGTCTCTATTCTATCTGTGAGTCTTTCTTTAGAACATTTCTGTCCTCTTTTATGTGTGTTTGGATGAGTATTTGTTTGTTTCTGTATGTCTATGTATGTCCCTATCAATCTTTGTTCCTACAAATACATTTGACCCTATAAAAAGTTTTGACCCTATAAATCCCATGATGCTACTCAATGTTCAATTCCCATAGACTTCCAGGTGACATTCCCATGTTAAATTCCCATTGTCGCCAAAGTGCAAACCCATTTTTTTAACATTAAACTCCCATTGTCGCTAAAGTGTCCCCATATACTACTACTAAATCGTGATTAAATACTTGTCAATATTTCCATCTTAATCAATTAAAGAATATTGCAAATGTACACTTTTCTAACAATTTTTCATTTCATCAATTAATGTTTGATATGCAGGTAAACTTCGTTAATTTTCAAAACCTTTCTCTCATAAAATCAGAAGAACATTAATTTAAACTTTTTATGGAATGGTTAGAAATATAACTTGGTTAAATTGTCACAATGTCTACGTTTGTCATAATACATTCAGACACAAGCATTACGTCCAATCTAGCTTGCTTTATTGATTTTTTTTATCCATGCACCTATCTTATATTCTGCAGTTAATGAACTAAACGGGTTAGCGAGGCAAAAAGTTTCGATGTTGCGTAATAATATATTTCTGGCACTAAGACTGTTTACTCTGAATATATTAATCATATTGTTGAACCAAGTTAATGTCCCCAAGTATTGTTACAATTCTATGATCAAAAACTAAGTAAACGAAATAATTATTAAAAAAAACACGGTTTGCAAAAAGTAACATATTCTGTAATTCCCAGATTTATAGATGAAAATACAAGAGGAACTTCCATTATTAAGAAGTGAATCCAACATAATCGTGATAAAGTTCAATGAAAGTTGAAAAGAATGAAAAGTTCCGAATATATGTCAAAACTGGAAATGTACTGGTCTGCCACGAGTCGTGATTTTCACAAAATGGCGTTGTCAAGAACTTTGAATAGTTCACGACAGTTAAAGACTAATATTATATTCCAAATAATGAACACGTTTATTTCCACCGAAGAATCCTAACAACTGATTGTCCTCTCAAATAATATCTAAGTGCAACATAAGACACTTTAGCATACGTGATGTTACAACAGGAACACAATATGAATGCCTCCAAGATAGGAATACTTATAGGAATACTCAGTCCTATCCCTCTAAACATACACTGGCGTGACAGATCACGCTACTCAAATTATCTTAAAAATTCCTAGTCATGTGTCCTAGCCCAACCAATTGGAAACTACTTATTTTAAATCTAGAAATGTCCAAATCACATACGTCAATGAAATGTTAACCCAAGGTCGTCAGTAAGAATATTAACAGTAATTGGCAAGATATCCTAGGTATATATTTACAAATAATAAATAATTTTGCGATCGTGTTATTTCCGAAGCAGACACAGGTCACTTGGGCAAAATGTAACTAAACATAATGAGAAATGACTACAATTTACAGCCATGAATAAACATTGCGAAAATTACACAAAGTTATGTACTAAGAATTACAATATAAAATATACATAACACAGACATACAAAACACTATGATATACGTTCTTATATTGATGTAAACTATCAATTATATCATTGGAAAATTCTGGATGATCATAATTTCATCCACACTTAGTAATTAAATGAGGTTCGTTTTACCAAAATTAAAACCTAATAAAACGCGGACGACAATCAGGTTCGTGTTATGTGGTCGTAAATATCTCATATAAATTAAAGAAACGATCACTGATTATATATATATTTTAAAAACAAAATCTAGGCATTAATAGACTTATGTATAAGCATTAATTAGTGAAAGTGTTATAGTGACATTATTAAAGAAAACGATAGTATTCCTGAACTGAAATATTCTCATATTAGGTTTGCAGATTGTATATTGGAGAAGCAAAATGAATAATATTATCTGATTCTCTGCGTGATACACTCAGTTTGAGTAAAGTGTATTACCGTTATCTTTTCAACTGAATGTGAAAAAGTCCCTTGATAAGACAGGGACATTTTATTTGGAAATTCTTGAATAATATAGACAATTATTTTGATATTTGTAGACGTCTTTAGCATTACGTTTGTACATTGGTCAAGCCTAATTGAGATAGGATTAGGGATTTTGTAAGTCACTTACAAAGGTAATCCAAGAGACTTGCACACCACTTGGGCCGCACTATCATTAAAGGAATCGTCACATACAGTACCCCATACACCACCAATGGACATCTCTAACAGACCGTGGTTCGGAGTAGAACCATTCAGTCTAAACCGTATATCTGGATATATATATATATATATATATATATATATATATATATATATATATATATATATATATATATATATATATATATATATATTGTGGAGCACGTGCGAACCTGTGGCAGTAAAAACACACTTCACCCCTTGGTCACCACACAACCCCATGTTTCACCGTGCTGTCACTTAATTATAGCTTTTTCAGGATACAATTGTGTTGCTACCCCTTTTCGCTAGTTGGGTTCGTTCATATATATTATGTGTAGTAAGGTTTCTCGCTGTTTATCATCATATGTGAATCTTTGTTTGTATACAGATTCATATATTAAACTGGTTTTATCCTGTAATTTCGTTTCATTGTTATGAACACAGAATAGTTTTCCTGTCTAACCCGATCTCTTTTTTTAGTACGAATACATAATATATAATGGCTAATGTACCAAATACTCATGAAGTTTCTGGATCACGTATGCCACGTTTCAGTTGAGTATATGTACCACACACGGGTCAAATTAACAATTTGAGTGAAATATGTTGCCACGATTGAACAGAGGTCAAACTCAAAGAGCTGTATTGATTTTGCAGTATTAAAGAAAATTATGTGTTCCTTCAAGATGACCGTGCTGAGTGGAAAAAAAGTTGTTATACGTACATTAAGTTTTGGGGATATATAAAGCAGTCAGAGAATGAAGTGGAGAACGCAAGCAGGCAGGCAGGAGTGCGTATGTGAAGGGTTAAGGGTGGATTCGAAGTGCAGGAAAGTGTGTGACCCAACAGACCTCACCGTCGCTTGCACGGTGAAGGATATATTGGAAGGAAAAGTGTGTGACTCCAAACGTGGAGCTTCGACAAGTGTTTTGGTCGGTGAAGGAAGGATTCTAGAATTGGAGAAGGAAAGGTAAAGATATATAAACTTCGGCGAGCATCCTGGGAAGATTAAAGAACGTTGATTACTGTTGAATTCTGGCCACATATATATATATATCACACATTCTACGTGTTGGTGTTGTTTATTTTATAATTTATATATATATATATATATATATATATATATATATATATATATATATATATATATATATATATATATATATATATATATATTTGAATTATGTTTGATAAACTGTTAGTTCACAAAACCAAACTGGAGTGACATTCGGGAAGTGATATAGTTGATCGGATCCTTTCTTTTATTACAGTACATTACGCAAGCTTCATCCTAATTGTCTAATTTACGGAAAAGTTTCACACCAGTCAAAGTGAAGAGAAAACTGTTAATGTGATGTTAATATATTATTAGTTTTACTATATTTTGTTTAAGGAAAAAGTAGTGTGAATTGTTGAATACGCGACTTGTGGAAAACGTTTCGCATTTTCAAATGTTATTACTTGGTACATCTTTAGAATAATTGTGTAAAGTATTTGTTTGTGTCTATATGATGTGATAGAAGTGAGTATAATGTACTAGTTCCAAAAGGAGGAAAAGTATTCAGTGCTTAGTATAATGTAGAAAGTTAGAGGGCACTCTAAATAGCATCAATCCCAGAAAAAGGAAGCTACTCTGAACTTACAGGTAGGATATGTGACGATTTGTTGGGTACGATTTGCTGAGAGTTTAGGCTGTCTGCAGTTTGAATGTTCCATAGACTTTACTGATATTTCTCAACGTAATTGAAGGTGTTAAAGAGTAGACCTCTTCTCAGTTGTGGTCAGAGAGTAAATCGTTATAGTAGGGAAAGCTCGAACTCTAAACGTTATCTTGCAGAGAATGTACCGTACTATACGGGATTAATTTGTTTATTATTTTGACAGCTGTCCATGTATATATATGTATGTAATAAACCGACAACAAACAGTGCAAAACTAATATCAAACTAACTAGCCTAAGTGCTTTCGACTCCAAGTGAGTCTGTTTCAAAGGCAAATCCAAATCATAGACAAGACAAAAAATAAAACACAAAAAACTGTTGTGTTTGCAAAACTTTACATGGCTGTTTCTACACGAATAAAACTGTTAAATGTATTATGTTTCCACTAGTTTATTTTAACTTGTTGAGGAAGCTGGAAAGTATTTGTATTCACCTAGAAATCGAGGAGCCATAAAGACATATGTTGGTTTATGTAAATTTATATAGGCACAAATTATACCCCGGATATTTCATTGTCATAGTTGTAATTATAGGCTATTAAGCACATTTAGGGAACTATTCAAAAGAAAATGTATCAGCTTCAAAAGATAATTTTATTTGTGCATGGCTTTTTTTTCTAGTCTTCTTAGTTTAAAAAGAGAGGAATGGGTACAAAAATGGCCCCTTCGAATGCTAACATTTTTTTATGGGAAAACTGGAGGATCAACTTTTAGCATAGGTTGAAATTACAGCATACCAGTGGGTACGCTTTATCAACGATATAGAAATGACGTGGCAGCATGAAAGAGAATGTCTGGATGATTTCATATCAAAGGGAAACAACTCCATCCCTTAATGAAATTCACGGCTGTGATCTCCAACTCAAACCGCGTCTTCCTGGACAAAAAATCCCAGACAGGTAGAAAACAAACTCCATACAGACATCTACTCCAAACCAAAAGTCAATCACCAGTATCTCCTCCCAACCAGCTGTCATCCAAAACACTGCATTAGGAACATCCCATATAGCCAGGCACTGACGATACGCAGAATTTGCTCCGAAGATGAAACATTCCTAAAATGGTCCTAAGAACTGTCTAAACATTTAATATACCTAATTTAGTCACGGGCCAGATTTATCTGTTTTAGTTTGCCCTGAGGGCTGGACAGAACATATTCGCCGGCCGGATTCGGCCTGTGGGCGACGGGTTGTTCACCCTTGGTATAAGTCAATGTTCATTTCAGCTAGAACAAAAGTTCCTCATTGTTTTCTGCGTATGTTTTCATATGCATAATGGCACTACTAGCATAAATATGCATATATGGCTGATTGTAGATGCAGTCAGTACCCACACGATCGTTTTCATCAACATAACTACGGGTATTTACAAGTTCCCTGGTAATACGTTTCTGATGGAACAAATATGAAAAGCTCATGTAATCAGCTATCAATTTCCGACTGAACCAAGTGTATTGATCGTTAGTAAAACAAAGTCATAGATTCGTGCAAACAAGAAAATAATAGTGATACGCATGATGGAGGTGCAAATTAAGTAACATGTCAGTGTAAAAGCATGTTCTTTCTCAGCGTCATGTCTTCTGTCAGGCAAACGTCACCATTTGCAATATCTAACACTAAAAAATCCATCTCTTTATTGCCAAATTTACATTCAATTACGCTTTTTGCACTTTGTCAGGCCATCATTAGAGATACCGAAAATGGACTCTCTGAAATCAAAATGCCAGCTAAACAAGCCTCAAAGTTACTATGTGGGCTGATCTAGGTATTGATGAACACTTTCCTTGCTTTTGCTGCATTATTTGTTCCCAGTTTAATAGTAGACTTTACTTTAATTTCAAATATTGACTTGCCGATTATCCTTTTCGTTATAGTATCTGTGGAAACTTCAGATCTTCTGACTTATACGTCATGATAGGATTCTCGTGTATGTACCACAATGGTCACACTGCGTGTAATCTTGTAAAATTTGCAAGTTGTACACTTGCATTTCTGAATATAAGTAATTACTATGTATTTCATCAAAATGCGACTGTTTGTCATCTGCTACATGGCCTGCAAGTGTTTCATCATACTTCACTATTCCATAAGTGGTAAAAATACATGCGTGTCCTCACCGTCTAGAGGTGGGTAGAGGATAAAAGCAGTGTCCAGACATAGTGCATTAATTATCATCGATGTATCCAGTGGCATTAGCTGGGTGGAAATCAGTCTTCTGTCTTAATCCTGTCACACAATAATCTTATGAACTCACAAACGTTTCATCTAAAAGAAAGAAAAGTCTTTCAATAATGTCCTAAATATAACAGCACATATGATTAACCAAAAGAAACATTTTCTTCTTAATGATAATCTTGACAACAATGGGAGCCGATTGACTAGCAGGGTAAGAATCCAAATCTAAATAATATATAATATTTGACTTAATTTCGTTCAGCTAGTAGTAACTTTTACTTTGTCAGGAAAATTCTTTCTCAACTTGAATGCAGTATGGAATTAAGCATTTTCAATGATGTCTTAATGTCCAGTTGGAACCTCTGTGTTGTATATGGTACATGCGTCTAAATGAAATTTATTATTTCATACATTGATATCTAGGAGTATGTTGCATGTTTTGCGATTATGCTTGTATGAATTTAGTCACTAACATTCAGAACTGCATCGTTTATTTTAAAAAGTTCATTAAGTTTGAAATATGGGAAAAGCGAGAAATTTAAAATCCTCAAACAGCTTTATCTTGGTATTTAAATATGCATTGTAAGGCTATATTTACAAAACAAGACCAATGAATGGTTACGGATACTCTGGCATATATTCACATAAATCATCAGTTAAAATATTCTTTCAAACTTCGCTTTAATTACAATATGATCTGATAATGCTTAATAGTGTATCATTAGATTCCTCGATACGACGCTAACGTTCAGTTTCAAAGCATGACGTATCCAATAATTACACGGCCTGCTGCACGATTGGCATAATAACTTTACCTGAATGAAAACGCTTTGATACGAATACACTTTCTGTACATGCTCACTGACAACTTAACTGACAAACACTCACCTCAAACTGTACAATTGGTATCGGCTATTGAAAAATATAAGCCTTTATATTATGATACAACATGTAAAGTTGCAAGTAAATAAATATCTCGGACCTTTTATGCATGTGTAAAATGATTTTAACTGATAAAAACCTTTCTATTTTCCTTTAGCAATTTGACCATGATTGAAAGATAAATGCCACACCTTCATATAAGAATGTTCGCAGACACATGCACTATCACTTCCTTCCCATCCATCCCCAGCTCTCATATGGAAAAACAATTGCCTTTTAAGCTTACCTGTACGCATACATGGGAGTCTTCAACTTCTTAGTGGAGTTGATCGATGGTGTGTCACTCAGGTAGTAGTAAATATCATCGACGATGATGTGTCACTCAGGTAGCAAGAAATATCACCGAAAGTCACGTCCGATAAATTGTGGGTTTCGTTATCCATCGGAATTGGGTTTACGTACAATTTGCATGTATGAAGCACGTGCTTCATTTTATAATCCAGTAGATTATTCTGAGAAGTCTTTTTTTTTGGGGGGGGGGGGCCAAATTGGTTTTGTCAACTAAAGCTCTCTGTACGCTTCTTTGAGACCTCATGCGGAGTTCTCCAGTGATTTCTGACCTTTAACGAATGTCCAATCCACGAGATAAAGTTTGTCAGTATTTGTTCCACGAGATGGACAACATTAAAATTCACACAGGAAAAGACATTTATAAATATATATCAAATGTTGCCACTGAATCGAAGATCAACCTAATCCTTCAAACATATGTAAATAGTGAGCACACCTCAAGAAGAATCGACGTAAAATGATTTATCGAAATATATAGTAACAATTGAAGATGATAGTTATTTGAGATGAACTAATATATTGTACGTCTTAACATTGTATAACATGTTATCAAATACTTAGCAATGAACAAACATGACAGCAAGTTGGATGGAGAGAAGTTACATCGGCGGGTCTGACATTGTTTACCTATTTTGTACAGGGAATATAACTCTATACAGTAGCAAACGTGGACGATTCATATCACCTGCAACACTTACTTCCCATGACTCTAATATAATGCTGTTCCCATTTATTACCCTAGCACACAAGATGTTTTCTTCTCTGCTGTCGGCTTATCTTCTGTATAATCAAGCATTATCTTATGTGATCGAAAATAATGTATTTTAACACTCGAAGCGACAAAGATATCATTTTAACATGTAAAGATACGGAAGTGAAACTCCATGCAAGATGTCCAGATCAATTCTTTATCTGATTTTAAAGCATGTACCCAAAATACAGTTGTCTTTTTGAATGCTATATTTTGCTTGTGGACAATATATAATTTACATTAATGTCATTAAGGACACTATATCCGGGAATTGGGACAAACAAAAACAAAATTCATAATTAAAATGCATAAGACATATGCTGAATTTTCAATTCAACAATTGCTTATTTTTTGCAATTTGTTATATTAGTATATTCCCTTAGTTGCAGAAGACGTTAATCGAACGATTAGTGCATATCTTACAACATGTGAGTTCGTGACGCTGTGAGAATGACGTCGCAGCTTGAAGTGATTTACTTTAGCGTAAAATATACTAAATTTCCCTGAAAAGACTTACATTGCCACATCTTATGGTAGGGAAAATACTCACCAGTGTTAGGTACGTCACAGAACAATGCAACATCTTCACTATGCCCACAGTTGTGTTGAAAGAACGGTTTATGACTGCACAGAGCAAGCGTTGATTCATTGCCATTACAGGTTACATCGTCAAGTATGATGGGTATCGACTGATTGTATGCAGAAAACGAAACCGAAGGCAAAAATACGGATCGATTTCTAAAATGGAGTAACATATACAGGGACATAACTAAACAGATGAATGTTTGTAATTTATTTGTAAAGGCTACAATTGCGTAAACTAGAAACTCGCTTTGTTCAGAGTATTATGGAAGAATGAGATATATGATGTATGAATACAGTAGCGCCTTTATCAAATGTGTTATTTACCACAAATTAAAACAACTATACTATGTCCTATTGTACCTAAAGTACAAGCCAACTTAACACCTTCCATACACTTAACCTTATTACTTGGATATTGAGAACATGCTGAGAGTTAAGAAAGTTCAAATTGAGGCTTTTTAGATATAACAAATTCAACGTTCGAATCGAACAATATAAAAATGTAAATTTAAGTAGAATGTACTAAAGCAATTGTGCAATGTTCAAGAGGACTTACAAAATATTATTAAAAACAGAAAACAAACACAAGGGCCCTGACAAAAAGCAGGAAGAAACATTACACTACA
Organism: Sinohyriopsis cumingii; assembly: GCA_028554795.2. Taxonomy (NCBI): domain Eukaryota; kingdom Metazoa; phylum Mollusca; class Bivalvia; order Unionida; family Unionidae; genus Sinohyriopsis; species Sinohyriopsis cumingii. Next base: position 102,163,074 of record CM068833.1, read on the forward strand.
GAAAACCATTTTTGAAATGAAACCCAAACAAACACACTCTGCACCTCCCATATATATATATATATATATATATATATATATATATATATATATATATATATATATATATATATATATATATATATATATTATGTTACGACTCTATTGTCTTAAACTAAGTAACGACAAAAAGTAAAACCAGTACGGTTAGCAAAGTCAAACAATATATGCTCTAACATGCAAAGTGAACATTTAAGATGAAATTATAATATTGTGAATTAAATCCAAAATAATCGTAAATGTCCCAAAATCAGTTCAAAATGCTCTCAATGAATTTGAATGTATTGCTTTATTAAAATGATATAAATGCAGAGTCCTTTATAATCTCAAAGTCATGCTAAGGTCCTAAACTTTAATGAGCACTTTGTAATTTCAATGAATAATTTAAATAAATTATTCATCGCAACTTATACATGAACACAACTATTAACTCTAATCACAAATTCCTTAAACTGATACTTAAAATAGGACTGAATAATATGTTTACCACATCTTTTATTTACAAACTATCATATAACTTCCGACGCAAAATTACTCCGTCAACATGGGACATTTTTAACAGCATATTCCATCAAATTCATAAACAATGTTAGGTCTTGAACTTAATTTTCCAACAAGCATCGTGCAAACATTAGGGAGGCACAATCCTCAGTCATCACAATAGTCAGGTAGGACAAAACCCTTCCAACACTCACAAACAATGAGCATGCACTCATTGTAAGTTAAATATACATAACAATGCAGACATACATGTATACTTCCAAATTTACATGCATCCAACCATACATACATACATACATACATGCTAGTTCAGCTATCATGGGCACTAATGTGATTCCAATGCTTGTCATCCCAAACTTGAGGTATGTATGTCCATTATGAGTTATTTAATATTTAGTCGATGTGTAATTTGCAAATAAGCATTGCAGTGTTATTATTATTTTATTATTGTTATTATTTATTTTATTCTTGGCAATTAACATGCTATTTATCTATCTATTTGGTTGACCTAAAAGATTTAGCTAAAACAAATTCTTATCATTAAAACGCTTTTAACGTTGTATCACATTTTACACCCTGCATGACCGCTCTGGTGGCCTAGTGGTTAGAGAGTCCGCCTCGGATACGGGAGGTCGTAGGTTCGATCCCCGGCTGAGTCATACCAAAGACTTACAAAAATGGTGCTAACAGCTGTCTCGGTCGGCGATCACCATTAAGAGATTAGTGTTAGGACTGGTCGGCCTGGTGTCAGGATAATGTGACATGGTTAGACATGATGCTGCATGTCTGCGGCATGATCCTAAACATCACTAAAAAGTGCCACATTGCATACATTGAAATTTTTTTTAAAACTACGTTAAAAATCCAAATCGCACACACACATCCTGCATGCCGCAATGAGAGACACATGACAGGGATGGGCTCCCCGCCCCCCCCCCCCATTTCATTTCTCAACACATCATATTTGGTTCTGCATTGTTTATATATAAACACTGGGAATAAAAGAGCTCTACTAAAAGAACATTTGGGTTACAAAACGGATTGATATTTATAATCAATTATACCACAGATAAATTCGTTTCAGAGAAGAAACAATTACCGAATCAAAGTACGAAATCGAACACACAAGATATTCCACAGATGTTAGGACACCATCATGAAATAGATTAAAGTGAAGTACGGACGGATTAAAAGTTCTTGTTATATACAAGCATTACTCATTATATCACGTGAGAGAGATTGTCATGAAAAATTTACGGTACGTTAGCTCTTGCGTCATCGCTAAGCTCTGGGACAAAGACTGTGTCTAACATTCTCTATTTAAATACAATTAGGATGGTCTTTCAAATTATATACCAGTATGCACACTTTTATTAATCAATTAGTAATTACAATGAATAATTTAAGACATAATTTCTCTCGAATTATGTAAACTCGGACTTATAAATTGATTTCAGGTTTTTCAGAGACTGACCTTTAGAGAGGAATTAGTAATTCATTAACAAGTCCCCAATGTATGCCCATGATCATTTGAACCACAACGCAATAGATCCTTCTGGAAAATGTAGCCTGTCAATGAAAATTAGTTAACACGTAAATAAGGTTAGGACTTGATCATAAATTACGGAAACCATCTTGGTTACCACCTACAATCGTGACAAACGTCGGGTATGCAAAACTACCAAATGTAACCCTCCAAGACCAACATCAAATACACAGAATAAATTAAACAGTCATAGCAATATATAAATGAACCAATTTTTACGTTGCGAATCCCAGCATTCTACAGGCAACTTCCGCTTCAAGATTGCCAAATTGGTCATCACAGACTCTTCCCCATGTGCCATTGAACTCGACTTCTAAAATTCCCGTGTTGCTTGTTCCATGAACAAGTCGTGCAGTCAGTGTAGGGACTGTAACAGTGAATGCATGTATGGTAATGATTGTGATTGTCATTAGACCTTTCACATTTTGAATGTGTAATTTGTAAAAGAGGTGATCTATACTGTGGTTATTCCTTTGTTATGCTTATATGTGCTAGTAAAAAGGAGTACTCGATGCTTATATATAACTGCTAGTAAAAAGGAGTATTCGATGTTTATATGTGCTAGTAAAAAGGAGTACTAGAGAAGGATGCTTATATGTCTTGAAAGTGGAGCAATTTGAACGCACCATGAATTGAAGCAAGTAAGAATATTAAAGCTGTCAATAAGAAGAGACAGTACTTTTCGTTTTTATTGACAAATAGTGCATACATAAAACAGCCAATCTAATACCTGATAGACATGTTTAATTACACAAACATGCCTTAACAACATATTTGCCTAAGCTGAAAGCATACACACACACACACACACACACATATATATATATATATATATATATATATATATATATATATATATATATATATATATATATATATATATATAAAGTGGTACATAAAGGAAACAATTAAAAGTCAAGACAAATTAAATTTCATCCTCTTGTTAATTTTTGACAGAGACGAAACATGTCTCTTAACATAATGCGTTATTTTAGATAATTCTGTTGCTAACGTTATTTTACCTCTGTGTATCTATTCACGTATCTTTATCCATATGCATGCATTCTGGTATATACGTTTGTATGTATGAATCTACGCATTTTCGTTACTTGACATTACCGTTTTGGATCTAAAAGAAAATTCGCATGCACCCTTCTTTGAAATTAACTTTACCAACTTATTTATGCAGTGTACAAAGTGTAACCTTGGTACCAAGAGGCAATTTGAGAAACCCTTTTAATTTAACCAACTGCGCAACAGCCACGTAGTCTTTGTTCGTTTCAATATAAATCAGTCAAGTTTAAACTTTTACAACTGTCTTAGTGTGATCATTCAGTAACTGATATTGTTTACGCTTGTTGATCCTATAAGCACCAGTTAAAATTTTATTAATACGTTTCATTCTGTCTTTAATTATTTTGTATCCGCCACTCTGTTTTAGAAACAAAGCATTCGGTCCATTATATTAATGTGGTAAATGATGACGTAATTCGTTCTTTTATTCACGATAATTATTCTGCCATTAACAATGCATAATTGAAAGGTACATAATTCTAATTTCGTTCTGGAAGCTTCGCCAATTGAGGAATGTGACAAATTAAATGCTTTCTCTTTCATCCTCTTACATGTCATTAGCCAGGTGTAATCATATTTGTTAATAAATACAGTTCCACACAACACAATACATACGTGCCTGTCCCACTGTCTGTCGTGACAGCAATACCACTGTAACATAAAAACATATCTGAGTCAGACATGTAGATGGATAAGCTTTCCTGGTATAGGTGCTTTCAAACAATATTGAAAACAAATCTCTGACATCTGAAAAACTTCTACGAAATTCAAAGTAAAACTAATATGAGATAAACCTATTTTTTCAGCTAGAAATTTATGACATCTTATTACTCGTGGATAAAATAAGCTTGAGTGTTTATTTATCTACGTCTAAATATTACCGAATTACTGCAAATTAAATAATAATTTTATATTATTTTGGATGTGATTATGATAAATTAACACTGCAAAAAATATCCAGCCATAATTAGTCGTAATTGCAATTGTCATGCATTCTCTCTTCAAACAAGCGGAATATATAGCAAAATTTGATATAATGTAGCACTTTATACGGACGCTACTCAAAATGTCGTACCCAAATGTGTTGAAAGACAATTCCGTTTAGTATTACGTGCCTGTTTACTGATCTGGAATTTCTTCAAAAAACATTAAAGTCTAGGAAAATGCAATTATTAAAATGAACGGGGAATCATCTTTTTGTAAAATAGAAAGTAGCCACCTTTATATATAATTCACTGTTTAAGTGTTCGTTGTATATAATTTTTAATATATTTTAATATATTTTAAACCTACTAACATCACATAGTAGGAAAGAATTACAAAAACTTGTATTGGATTTATAGAGATGTTTTTGGAGCAAGCACATACTACATTAAATGTCAAAATATCCACGGAAACATTGAGAAAAAATTATATTACCAGATATCACCGCCAACAATACAGCTTTCATCCTGTAGAATTGAAGGTTCTTTGTCATAATTGCTGCGTTATTTGAAAGCGAAGACTAGAAGACTGAAATTCCTTAGGTCACGTACAGAGGTTATTAACAATAATGCCACAGTCTATAAGTAGCTACACTATGATAAGGCTGCGTGTTTATTACTACAACTGTGTAAGAAGCGTGTCTTATCACGCCCACAACACATGATGACCATATTACCATATGGTCCAAGGTCAAATATCCAATCAGGTGCCACTATGATAGACCCTAGCAGAATTTAGGGCCAAGCAAGATATCGGGAATCTATATGTTTACCAGTATTTACGAGGTATACATGCATCAATGCATGAACGCATACATATGTTGCATCCCAAGTGACTTTAACTCACGCGAGCGTTCGGCTGCAAGTCCTTTATTTCTTTTATTTTCAAAGACGACATCAGCCATTCTCAGCTGGAAGTTTTACTGATGCGCCAAGGGGCCGTCCATTTAGTACGTACGCATGAAGGGGGAAAAGGGTTAACTAAAATTCATACGCTTGCGCATGGGTGGGTCTACTGATAATGTACTTACGCATAGGAAACGGGGTGGGTGGGTGTGAAACATCGATAATATTTTGTCTAGTACGTAGCCTGTTCGACTGGGTTCAGTCGGCGCTTGAATTTTATCGAAAACTAGACAAACGTTTTAAACTTACGCATCTTATGTTGTATGTAATCAGACACTTAATGTCGGTAGACTATCTGTTTTATTAAACACGTTAATATGATTAATTGATCGTTTCTGCGTGGATTAAATAAAGGCCATTTTATAGAATTGCGGGGGTTGTAACAAAGTATGCATGTGTACAGGGAGGGTGAGGTGTCAGGTTTTGCCAGAATTTTGCGTACGTACTAAATGACCCCGCAGACTATAAATAATGTTGTTTTCGATCACTCAATGTCCACAAAATATCGCAAGTTCACAGTTGAATGGTAGCCTTAAAACTGCATGGTTTCTTCTTGTTAGATTTACATAACGACGCAACAGTACCTTACAAAATGAAACTATACTTACAACTCAAACCAAAAGACAGAGAACTAGTTTATTGCTCCTTTCTTGGGCCAGACAAACAACGATTTTGAACATGACTACACATATAACACTCCAAAATATTTTCATTCATATCATCAATAAAGGCATATCCAGATAATAGAAAACCCCTGTTCTCAATTATTCCATTGTACAAAATAGCAGTCCCTATCCGAAATATTTCACACTGAGATATAAAATTAATCAACATCATTAGATTTAAATACGAACTACTTGGCTAGATACCCACTTATCCGGCTCTGAACTGAACTCAGATTCGAAACTAAACCATGCCATCATGAGATCTCATGAGCACTGCACTCTGTGACGTTTGTCCTTATATATTGGTTAATTACTGAGGATGACACATATTTTCTCATCAACGTCATCCATTATTAAACAACTCGTCGTTTAAATATAAAACGTCAATAACACGGATAACTAAATACAAATAGATCATACCCTGGATTTATTATACTACATTTGAACTATATTAGAATGTTGGGATTATTGTGAATTGATTTAGGAACTGTTTGGATTATATCATTGTGATACATCAAGACTGCTAGTACCCCAACACAATTCGTGCTTTTCTTTTAATTATTTTAGGTCCACGGAGTCGAAACATTATGTATGTATGTATGTATGTATGTATGTATGTATGTATGTATGTATGTATGCAAGAATGTATGTATGAATATATGCATGTATGTATGTATTCCGAATATTCTTTCAAGTCGAAATTGGCAAAATATGTAAAATTGTCACAAATATTACATCTTTAATTTTTTATAGGAAATTAATATCAGTAATAAAGAGCTAATGCAAAGTTTCACTGGGTATCGATATGAAACACTAGACTTTTAAATCACTAGATAAAAGGCTCAATTTAATTATGTTTTTTTTCTCGTTATTACCTAAGGCATGATGTTCTCAATATGTTATTGCTGTACTCATTTTGGAAATTTATGTTTACTTTTTGATTATTCTAAATCATGAAGCAAGAATGAGGTTATAATGAAATATACTACATTACTGTAATATAAGCCAACTTAATATACAACATAAACAATTAATATATGATTATTTCAACATATTCATAGTAAACTTAGGTCTAGACAAAATTTACTAATTGTAATTATGACATAAAACGTCTTGTGCGTTTGAACTTGTTCGTAGGAAATTTTGACAACAAAACAATATCGTTTGCTTATTATTAGTAAGAAATCGAAAAGCGCACCTGTATCTTTCGTGATTTAATTTGCCGTCTATTCTATTGTTTTTAGAACATTTTAAAATATAAGTGTTTTAATGTGAGGGTCTTTAAGACGATGAATAAGTTACACGTGTCTGGAATGTTAGTTTTAGGAAGATATAAATCAATCAACCTTTCAAGAATTGTATTTCTTAAAGATTCGACCGACTTCAATGCTTGCACCAAAATACTTCAACGTTCTTCAACGTATTTTTGTTGCACGCTGATGTCTGATAAAATTGAGGTACGAAAACTACGGACATATCCACAAATTTTAAACTTACTAAAATTGAATTTCAAGAAGTAGCACAAATATGCTCATTAAACAAGATGTATAGTGTCAAGTGTAAAACGTTTTGTTCCTTCTCAGTTTTATTTCCTTTCGTTATGCATTTATCTCGAGTGATTGACCATATTTGTATATGCATTTAGGTCGACTTATTCACCATAAGGAAGAAACAGCCAATACCAAGGAGTACCAAAACTATATCCGGGCCTCTTTATTGCGTGATTGGCAACACTAGCTTGTGCCGGTACTATTCAGGTCGGGTGTGAGCAAATCGTATATTGTCCATGCACTAGTCAATCTGATGATTTTTCAATTTTGTGTCAGTTCCCTTAAAGCGATTTTCAACTATCCATATGAAAGGCAAACATTTCAACGACACCAACAGCAAAACATGGAAAAATAAATCAGTAATATGTCTAAGTAAACTTTAGTATTTTCCTATCTTGAGTTTCATATTCATAAAAAACAACCGTTTTGACACAAGGATGAAGAACGCGTGTTGAGAGGAAAGTGGGTGAATTACGAATTGTTTTTTGTTCTGTACCGTGTATACGAACTCACACAAGCAAACTAAATTCGGCAAGTTCCTATCACAGAACCATACAGAAAGAAAGACAAATTTTGTCCAGGACTATTTTTCATGCTACGTCAACGAATATCGCAGATTCAAGCAACAACACAGTGGCAACCCAAATTCGTCTCAGACTCCAGAAACACTACGCAAATTTCAATAATTGGTATCGATCCGTAAGAGGCGTAACACGGTGAAAAGACAATCGTTTTCCCAAGTCATATCACATTGTTTATGGGGCAATTTGGCACAATTTCCTATATGATCCAAATCGGAAAACTGGGCAGATCCAAGTCTCTTCTTTGTAATGGAGAATGACAAAGGAACTCTCTTGTAACACAAGGTGACTGTTTAGATTTGATCTTATTAAAATACGAAGAAGCGACATAGTTGTCACATATGGATGCATCTATACAAGCCTTCATTGTATGGTCAGTGACACCAAATACCCCGTTGCAATTTTATGATGCCTTTGAACATTTATGAGACCGGATCGTTTACTTTGAAACCGACAGTTGTATGTATATCCATCCCTCTCATAACCATAACACAGACATCAAAGTGGACCCTTTAGTTACGTGGACTGTCGAACACCTAAAATGCACTATTTGCTTTATGCCTAGCGGTGGCTCCAAATATTAGGGTTACCAATACAGAGATCGACATTACAACTCAGTACCAGGTGCAAAGTCAATGGACTGACATTCATATGTCGACTGAGTAAATTAAATGTAGTGCAAGTGTCTTTGCACTCTATACAAGAGCAAACCATTCGCATGAAAACATTGCCAAAAGTGTATGCTTATAGAATCAGCGAATCGTCAGTCGACGCATACAATTTTGTATCAGATTGAGTTTGAGAAAGAAATGCTACAATGCTGATATCCTCAGATGAATGTCTAAAGATGGGTAAGTTCCAAGCTCAACTAATCACTGCAAATACAAATCCCGATATAGATAAATATTGAAGATTGAACACTTGAACTGACTGAGGAGCCCACTGCAAATTCCAATCTCAATAATTAACTTTAATGCGATGTTTTCCTTTGCACCAAAGGTTAATCGTACCCTGCTACACCAACCGTGCAGCACAACGTTGCCACTATTTGTACCATCAAACGAGATGCCGTTCATGTGCCTTGGCGCTACCAGAGAAATATAGATGCACGTTATTCTGCTGGACTGACAAAGGTGATGCCGTGCGTGTCCGTACCTACGAAACTCGTCCATGCACTCGAACTTTGAATACCGCAAGCGCATTAAGCTGTATAAACAATTGAAGAATGCACGTTTCCTGTGCCATGCTTGGCTTTGTTGACTTTGCAGTCGACCCAAGACTTCAAAATACAGGTCCAAAAATGATGACGGTATACTGGGTACCAAAACCGCTAGCAAGACTCTTGTGTGTCTCTTTGGGAAGACGAGACCATGTACAGTGATCCAGCTGTAATGTGAAGATCCACAATTTGGACTATTAATATATATCTTTCCTGGAACATACCAGATGGTCTCCTTGTTGATAATATATTTTTTAGTGGGTCACGATTATTATCAATAAAGATAAGGTAAAAAAAAAAACGATCCTAGTTTGCCTCCTGTGCTAAGTGATCACATTTCCAAAGAGCTCGTGTAGATTTAAGACAAACGCAAGAACACATTGTTAAATGAATGGCCCTGAAGGTGTCAGATATTTAGAGAGTATTCAGCTACATACGATTCTGAACAAGTTCAATGCCGCAACTTATACTGCAAAGTTCAAATAAAACAAAGAATCCGTCAACAGGTTGGAGGCTTACAAGAATACAAAACATGTTTTCGAGACGTGCCACCTCGAAAGAAGACGTTTTCAAGACGTGTGATGTGTGCATTAGTCAGATAAACAAATTATGTTCCACTCATTCCTAGTGGAAAGTCTTAGTTTCGATGTTTTGATTCAAGGCGCTGCTGAATATGTTAAATATAGTATGTGTCACTTATCCAAGTAAAGAAAATTAAGACCCATCAAGAGCAGACAAACATATTTATTAGAATACAATTTAGAAATAGTGCAAGCAGAAGAAAACAACATCGAGAAAGACATATTACAAGTCCATCAGATTACTATACTACAAATATAAAGTGATAGGGTTGAAATGACATTCCCGAAGAAATTAGAGGTTATGAATTCCACAGAGACTAGAAGAACACCAGTACGTATGTATGTATGTATGTATGTATGTATGTATGTATGTATGTATGTATATATATATATATATATATATATATATATATATATATATATATATATATATATATATATATATATATATATATATATATATATATATATATCATAGAGACAAATAGTCCAAGAATATATGCAGCTTTGGTCATTTTAAGATTAGGCCTTATTGTTCTACGGAGTCATTTATTCCCCTTGCGTTCGTGTTTTAATTCGTGAAAGGTAAATTTATTTCCATTGTCACACCTTGAGAGAACGAACACAATACGTGTATCAGATGTATAAAATGTCTTGATGATATTCAATGAAATCTCATAAGTCTCAATGCCAAGGTAATGACATCGTTTGTGTCCTCCTCTGTTCCCAACGAGAATGACACAAAGTTAGATCTTCAAAGTGGGGAGTTTTTCTATCATCGCCATCCCTTTCACGTGACGATTGGAGGACCTAGTGATTCAGATAAATTTTAATTTGTCCAACACTTATTTGGTCGTCCAACACAACACATCTAGTCGTGTTACAAAGAGTAGCAATCGGCTTTGACATGTCAAAGAAAGGTTAAGCAGAACCTTTTTCATTTGCAGAAGGTATTCTTCGAGAAGACGATGCGATCGTGTTAGCTTTGATGTTTAACCCAAGCTTTCGTTTCTTTTCGTCTGTGATTTGGCTATTGTGTACATCAGGTAGCTACGATTTAACAAGGCATTCTATATTGCAATATATTGTCTAACATATGTTGATATTTATTTTTCTATATTGTTGGGTTGCAAACTGCGCAGTTGATTGGATTAATTACACACAAAAATGTTTACAATTGATTTCAAATATTCATTTTATTCACATATAATTAATTATATTTCAATCGGTAAATACTTGTCAACGTTTGGGTTGCTCTTTTGAAGATACGTATGACTTGCCAGTAATATTTCGCTCCAACTGAGAGCTCAATAAACAGGTATTTGCCAATATCGTTAAGCAATTCTTTCGCTAACTTGATTTCTTTTTTGTTATTTTACAACAATGGATCCCAAGCTATTTTTGGTGATGACTACTAATGTGCAGGAACGATCTTAGGAGGAGGAAGACAGCGATGAATAAACAGCATCAATCGATGGCTAGCGAATTCCAGAAAATGTTTCAAAATCATTCATGTAATGGTATGGATATGCATCCTGTCTCGTTTGTAACGCGATGTTGGTGGCATAATTTCAAAATCGAAGGCTTACCACCGATATATTGCGCACTAAATTTCCCAAGGAAGAATATAAATAAACTGTAGCGAATCAATGAATAGGAATGATCCATGTAGTTTTGGAAGCACGTATAGGCAATGTTATCGTTGATACTGCCTCTTGCAATATTAAATGGCCATTAAACTCATGCACTTGAGAAGTTTTTTTTTGGTTTGCGAAATTGTGTAAGGGTGTATTGCGTGTGTTGTGCGCAGCGTCTCGTTCCAGCGATGAGGCAGTGATCAAGAGCTTTTAAACCATAACTTTCAGTTCCATCGGTGGAAGTAAATATTTATTCACAGGTCCAGCAATGGGTAGCTGCGGAACAATCGCAAGTGTTCTTATTAGACATAATCATGCATGTGAGCGAATATAACTTTGGCCTATGTAGATCGCTGTAAAATCAGCGATTTAACAAAAACCTGATTCGATCCCATGTTATAACAAAACATTGGTGGCTGAGTGTACCCGGGACATCGGATTTCATCATTAATCTCTTTAGTGTCTTTACCTCTTATGTTACTTGTTTAGCGTCAAATAAGCAGTAACACAAGAAAGAGTGAGAACAACAAGCTTTGGAAAATATAACAAACAATTTATTTCCCTGGAAAAATTCTGTAAAAATGAAAAGTATATGAACTTACGGTTTCCAGAATCAAATCCAAAAATAATCCAAGAATAATCCACAAATGAAATTTTTGGAAGTCCATATATCAAAATGTTATAATGATTCCAAGTTATTGTACCGACGAAGAATCCATGATGGAAGGCGATGACGCATGCTGTAGGCTGTACTGTGTTGGCGTCTACAGTTCCTTATTGAAACATAATAATTAATCTTCCGGTATTAGAAATCAAAATAACATTTTCAAGCGATGTCCTTGTTCATGAGTTCTGTATGAATACAACAATATTTCCAGAGAAAATAATTAATCTTCTAGAGTACAAATAATTTGAAGAAAAATTAACATATATCTCAAAAGCTCAAAATCATCAATACATCAATACTGCTCACACCAGAAGAAACGAACTTGTCATGAAGTGCTTAAAAGCCCTAACTCTCTGCTCTCTTTCTCTCTCTCTTTCTCTGTAAAAATCACAATTAATACTAAATATTTCGAAATTTCGGAAACGCCTAATTGCGAAATAGAGGATGAAGTGATCATGTTTAGATGTAAAAGTCACATAGCTCCTGTATGTCCTTGAAAAGAACCAATCATTTTACTCCTAGAAAAAGTTGTTTACTTGACCCTCAGTGAAGACCAGGAACTATGACAAAACAGGAACACTTGATAACGTGTACGATAACCGCTCTGAATCCACCCTGCTATAATAATAATTCCATCCTAATCTGATTAAGTAGGCATAAGTGAATGCGTATTAAGAACAATATCTGTTGTAGCCGGTTTGGTGCCGGAATGTTGTAGCTCACGATATAATTGCATGAACTAATTTCATAGAAGGTGTCGAGCGTGCTTTCCTAGTGTATATGTGTGTCATATAATTTCCAGGTAATTTTCCAATACATCGCTTGTGAAATTTAATGTCAGCTACTTGTAATTGCCCTGCGCTTTCAAGAACATAACTTTGCAGCTTCAATGTTTATAAATATCGAAAACTACAACATATTATTTGAAGATATTCTCTTTGTTGTCAATTCAGAATGGAAAGATGAATTGTACTTCCATGGCCCTCGGTTTGGCACTTGTGCCTCTCAACAGCAATGGATATCTGAGGGAATTAAATCAACGCCTGTTAAACCGCCTGTGACGGGGGATTGGTTTTAGGATTGTCTGTAAGAACTAGCTCACCTACATTTGAACGAAATTACGTGTAACCTACACACTGTTTAAACAGCTCCAGATATTCCATTGAAAAGTAATGAATCGTGTACAAAAACGTTTTATTTCAACACTTGTCAACTGGGAAAGCCGATAGATCTTAACGAGAAAAAGAAATAATACAATACTTCTAATTTTCATTCTTATATGTTAATGTAGATTCTGTATTTTTCCTTTTGAACAAAATATGGTAATCACGTGATCTGACATTTGGAAAACATCATTGAAACTTTTTAGATGACAAACCGGTTAACCGATTATTACATTGGCATCGGTTTTTATAATGATGTCTATTTGAGGACATTGGTTGATGGAGCACGGCTGTGATCGGAAACAGAGACATTGTTGTTGACTTTTGAAAAAGTGTTTTCTTCACCAATGTCAATCATTCCCAGAAATCAAATAGCGATGCAGAACAAGTAATGTAGGGTCATCCAGTGCATATAAGGCCAGCAAAGTGTCGCTATGAAAAGAATACCGGAAACGTCGAATACCCCGATATTGCAGAATCCGCTATATCGTAGGAGGCAAAACTATATGCATGTAAGTCGACGGATTAACTATATGTGTATATGCATTTAACTGGATTTATTGACAATATAATGGAGTACCAATGCTATTAGTAACAACTATGTGTCTTCCTTGGGCGAATTACAGCAAACACTAGTGCCAGTACTAGATCCAATTCGTGTCATGTGGGAGAGAATCACATATCTTACTTGTGCTGATAAATCTCCTGATTTATCAACTGTGCAAAAATTCCACTAAGGTGGTGTTGTTAAAAGTGTCGAAATCAAAAGCCAATTATTTCACGACACCGATAATATCTGGCAAAATAAATCGGAAATATATGGAAAGAAACGTTGCTATTTCCCTGGCTAGTAATCACCCGGACATTCAAACATTTAATAACAACAATATACGTTCAGTGCCATGTAAAAACTAAACCCCATACGAAAATGCACCCAAATAGTATTTTAGGAACAAAGACTATTGTATTATGCAACATATGCAACATTGATAATTCAGACGTCATTTATCTTGACCACTATTTGAAAGCAAACGTTAAAACCATGCATATTTGAAAATATAACAAATCTGCCTTTGCATATCGACATCGTTATATACATAATAATTCGTCATAGGTCTTAGACATTAAATGAGCTAATTTGAAATGATACTCAAGTTATAACATAAATGACAGACAAATTATGAATAACTAATGACGTTGCAAGACCAAAAATGCATTTAAAGACATTTTTACTGAAGTTTTAATTGCTTAGAGATAAAATCAATAAATTGCAGGAAAAATAACACAAAGAAAATTTTAAAGAATTACAGAATGTATAATGGATCAACCTATCTACACCTTGCTTTAGCTATTCAGGATACATTGTTCTAAAGCAACAATGTAAAAAATTCAACAAGAGGTATAGTTTCTTCTTTGTTTCTGAACGACCTTGACCGTGAACTGATAGCCGACAATTATCAGCTTTCTTCTTTACCATCAGTGTAAATCATCCACAAATTTCCATTTCGATATGTCTTTTATGACCAGTGGGATCGTTGGGAGCCTGTTTATTCTTTTGTCATATGTACCTTGACCCCTCACCGTTTGAAGCGGAATTAAATGTGCTTCCTTTTTAAAGTATCAAAAGCAAGCGATCCTTACAGACTGGGCACCGTAAATTATGAGAACCTTGAGGAATTACTCAGAAATTCAATGACGTTCAAGGTGGTATGGCATAAATCTTTGCTTATCATATTCATATAATCATCATCTGAATTAAAGAAAGGACGTCGATAAACTCTAGTAGAATGTGTTCATTTCCAGTTCATACGTCAGGATATCCATTTCTACTGAGGTTCACTCGACAGCAGGTATGTATGAGCAATATATGTTTGTCCTTTATTCCAACAGCACAGTACCACCTCATCTACGCAATTCGTTCTATATAAGAGATATCATTCTCCAATATTAGAATTCATGTCAAAGTTTTCTTGCTGAGTTTTCGTTACCCATAATTTGCCTAATAAATAAACAACGGCGATTTATATGATATTTAAATTTATTATATCAGAACGATTATATAGAAACGGTTGACTGCTTGCCACAAAAAGAAATATATGCATTGGATGTTTTAGCACCATTAGATTTAGGCAGCCAAAGTGCAGAACACGTATCAAAAGATAGTATGAGCAAATTATGTTTGTATACGATCTATGATATTAACTGGTAATCAAATTTAGGATTTCGCAATGCTTTTTATGAAAATACAATCTGATTTCTGGTGCCAAAGGTCAAGGCTTTTTCCGGTAACCGGCTCCAAAAGCTGCTTTGGAGTGTTACAATGTAGTTCGAAGATTCTTATTATCTTTTCAACTGTCATTTTGCAGGTACGTATAAACATGATAAAAGATTGTGGTTCATTTAACATACTCTAAAACGGAGAAGACTTGTTGATGAAGTTACCAATCGTAATGATCAAGTATTCTTTGACTGAGTTTTAGTTACAACTGAGTTAAATGTGCGCTATTTTAAATATTTGATTTTCCTATTTTAGACTTGTATTGACGAGCAAATGTTTTGTTTTAGATAATACATGGTTTTGAATTTGGCTTTCAACTCAGTTTATGATTATCTAAAGTTACATTCAATAGTATGTACGCTAACAGATGAAACATCGTCAACATATAATGCACAGCATATTGCAGTACAGACATCGTGTGTGTGTGTGTGTGTGTGTGTGTGTGTGTGTGTGTGTGTGTGTGATTTAGAATTATAAGGTAGCTTTAACAATTCTTAAGTGATATTGCTAAGATGTCTGCAGTCTGGCAGTTTATTTTTATGTCTAGGACTGGGTAATCATGCCGCAGATGCAGCTTCATGTACCACCCAGTCGCATTATCCTGACTCCATGGGTGATCAGTCGTAGAACTATAATTTTAATGATGAGCGCCAAGCGAAGCACCTACTAGTATCATTTGTATAAGTCTTTGTATTACTAGGCCGGTTTTCGAAGATGCGACCTTACGAATCCAAGTTGGGCACTATAACCACTAGGCCACTGGCGCAGTAACAGATATTGAATAAGCGTGGCAAACAATAAGGTTAAATCCGCAAACGAGAATTATGCTACAGCACAGAAAATTAATGATGCTCAGCTTGAAAAGGAATCAACTATAGAACCATTCCTGACATTTATTTGACACATATAATATGTTACAACAGTACATATAACGTATCGTAAACCAAATTCGTAGATTCACCTTAAAATCGAAGCATATTACGTAATACGGTACTTGCGTTAGATAGGACTCCAACATCCTCCGAAGGATCGCAGCTATGGATTTTCGAGTAAGAACATGCAGTTAAGATGCATTCCGTCCTTCTGCAACCATCATCATTTAAAAGTGTATGACCACATTTGCAACTATATGGCACCACTTCCGTCTATGATGGAAATACTTTATTACGATCCTGTTAAAAGTGCACCTTCTTTATTTGCAACATTTAATGTGTGGCGTAGTTTGAAAGATATATATTGGAATAAAGGAGGTTTCTTGCTTAACAGGAACATATTTTTTGTCAATACTTTAATGTGTAGATTTGTGAAGGCAGTTATATCATATTCACATATATACCTCATGTTATGGTTCGTCATCTTCGCTAGCTAAGGTTCGGATATGTTTTCTTTATCTACATCTACGCTGATCCAGCCGATATTTTAGTACTTTGTCCTGCCGACATCATTTTTCAATTTTATGAGTTGCCTCACGTATCATGTAAGGCCAGCTAACTAGTACCTCTTAACAGCAGTGCACCGTACATCGGCGGAGAATGGTAGATGCAATTGATTTCAAAAAGAATACGGTACAAGCTTAACATCGAAAGTATGACTACGTATCAGAGAAGCCATTACAAGTGTATTTGAATGAAATATATTTGTTCAGGGAAGGACAAGCAGTTACAAATTGCATATTTTTTAGTCCATTCAAGGTATGTGCTCCCCTTGTCTCGAGATATTGGAACAGTCTTTAAATATGAACAAATCTATTAGTAGTATTCGGTATCAGTGTGACACATGTCTGAAATTTACTTACATGAAATGCATTAAGCCTTTATATGTTTTATTGTACATTAGTGGCCTTGTTTAATATTGTTACCACTTAGCTAAGAGCATATTTCAATACTCTTAAATTAAAAGAGGATAATATAACAACAATAGTTTTTAACCATGGTAAAAATTTCTTTAACGGTTTCTTACAATCAGCGAACTATATTGAAAATAATCAGGCAGTGGTATTTTTGCACATTATCTTTTAAAATTATTATAGCAATTAACTGCTATTCTATTTCCCAAGCCCCTCACCGTCAGGACATAAAAATATCAGAAAACATTTCAATATCTCAGTATAATGATCACATGCCTACTATTGTAATTATGTCCAAATCTCAATTGCAATTATTTATATACGTAATAAAATGACAGGTTGAAATAGCATCACAATGTCATACACCAATTATATTACATGTTTTTGAAACACCATTTGGGTTAAGGAATGGATTGAAAATGTATTAGGTTCTGGACAAGAAGTTTGATAAACTACTAGCAACATGTTCCTCACTCAACACAGCCATTGTTCTCCATGTTCTTAAATTAAGTAAAAGAAATAAGCAAATCAATAAGTTTTTAAAATCAACATTTAACTTAATTGTTTGTAGGTCATCAAATGAAACGTTAATAGAACCCTTTCATATTGTGATTTAAATCAAAAATATGTATAAGAGTTCTTTCCCCCGTCCAAGAGGATACTATGTTTCGAATGAACTCGAATCTTAAATTTGCCGAGTTATGAATAGTCCATACTATATTGATATACCAACAGTCTTGGCATATCACAGTAATATACGCCAGAATGTATTTGATTAAATTCACGTTAATCCCAAAATATTATTTTATTATCACGGCAATGAATACTTTGTAATTCCAATGAAGAATTAAATTAATGCTTCCTCTCAAATTATATCTAAACGCGACTACGATCATTCCATTAGGAGGGCTATGAAAATAGGAATGCATACTTTTGTTTATCAGAACCGTATATTAAAAACGAAGACTCAGGAAGTTGACTAGGATGTGGGATTAAGATTGCTTCCCGACATTTCTTAGGTTTAAATAGCATGTTAATATGTTAATATGTTTCTGAATACTATCTGAAAACTAAACACATCTTTCTAAACAAATGTTAGCTAAACATCTGCTTACAAAGTGGTCATTCGTCTAAGTTACAAATAACAATTATGGATTAACGTTAAGCAAATTATATATATTTGATGTAATGGAAAGTCTTGAATCTCTCTGAAGTTCTTGGTTGCAGTAGTTGCCTGAAATTTATCTCACATATGTTAGATGTGCATCTTTTGGGGCTGGTTTCCTCTAAACGATTGTTAACTAGAACGTTTTTGTTTGGGTCCCTTTCCTGCCTCTATAGGTCGTTGATCTGTTTTTGTATGTTATGCAGTGTATAAACAACCTTTACTATTTGTAATGATAGCATGATTGCTAATGACATAATATGTAATAAGTCATCATTTTAAGGTATTACCTGTCAGATACAATTTTCGCCTTCATATCCTAAGTCATTATAATAAAGGTTTATAAGGTAGTTTTATTTAGCCAGCTTCTAAATCATTCATATATTTATTTTCCTCATGTTTATTCTCTAGTGAATACTTATCCTCCATCGGAGTAAGGTCAAAGCTATTATGATCATATGGTACGTTTACGCATTCTGTTTGCATCTACATTTCGTGTACTTACATGCAAAATAATATGGATTTTGAAAAAAGAAAATATTTCTTATTTACCAAAATAATCATTATCTCATTATCTCATCAAATTGATTCTTCGGGTATTATTAAGATAGATGATACGCCTTTTACACCAAGGTATGTAATGATCTTTAAATCAACTAGGACCAAACATTAGTTTTGGTTTTATCCTATGGATTTGGCACATAGTTGCCCATTCTACTATTCATAGAGCCTGCATACATCTTGAACTTACTAAACAAAAAAAAATTTGAATACGTTATATACGCTGATTTAATCTTATTTTCTTTGTAACACCACTGGCAAATTTTACAGGATTATCATTTTTCGATGAACTTATCTTCTCGACTATATAGTATTTATTTTCAGGATTTTCAAATTTGTTCAGTTTCACATCTTCCCGAGTTACATATTATACTATTCAGACAGCATATGTCACAGTTGGTAAACGAATTGGGATTTACAAACACATACAAATAGTTCCATTTATTTTCAAACATTGTCTTAAACATTACCTTAAACTGAACCTTAAACTGAAGAATACAAACCGAAATTGAACATGGGTTAAGGAAACAAACATGGAAAGACCCATTTAGTATCAGCTTGAATGAACATGAGTTGGGAAATTCTCATAAAAATAAAAGTTCTGTATGCTATGAGCGCTTAGAACTAAAAACTGAACGATTAAACAATGAAACAAAGTCTGGATGGTCATAATTGCAGCATGTGAAGTCAGATAAGGGAGCCAAATACACATTCTTTATTCATATCAAAATCATTTGTCAAAAATGACATTAAACATTTACTCTTTGAGTACAGCATGCCGTTAAAAACCATATTTAAGGTTTAGAATCACTTCAAACATGGATTTTATGGAGCTTTTCAAATGACCACTTCTGTGTATTTAACCCAACTCATAGATACTACATCAAAGCTCACGGATGTCGAGAAGATACATCGTGATTTGGTTAACAACCAAATTATATGCAAAGCCTTAAAATGGTCAGAGTCAAGAATGGAAACAGTTTGTGCTCATATAGGTATTTGTCTGTGTTTATTTGCAAAAGACACTGGTTATTTCATTACATTAGCAATAACAGGACTTGTTGCAGCAATTAAGGGACGTTTTGCGGAAGCTTTGCACAAAACAAATTCTTTGCGAACATATTTTGAACATATCGCAATATTGACACCAGACATTGATAATGAAAGACGAATCGATGAGTTAATTAGCAAAGTGATCACTGACAGCGGTATCAAAAATGTTGAGCTCATTTTTATCATAAGTTAATCAAACGATTGCATCGTATATGTGTTTTGGCGCGGCCAGGTTGAGTATGTGAGAAAGCTTGCCAGAAGCTTCCTATGAGCAGGTTGTTCTTAGCGGTTCTTTTTCCTGGCGTCCTCCTCTACCTGTTATAATACATGCAATGCAAAGCCTGTCATCTGTAGAAAATGGCGCTAAACCCAAAACAGCAATATCAAATAATATAAAAAATAAAGGAAACACTTTGGGTTTAAGATCGAAAGGTGATTAGAAAAAATGAAGTAGAGCACTACAAAAATTAATGGCTTGCGAGCTACCAGTTAAAGCTCGGCCATTCGATCACTGGCGTGTACATGAAAAAATGAATGGGGAATTTCTGTATATTTAGTTATCTATCTGACTGAACGTGTACAGATAAAACAGCATACAAATGGTGCCCGCATTGTCAAAATATCTGGAAGAAAATATTGTTTAACTTGCAATATATTTACCAGTGGTCGGATCTCAAATGCGTGTATATAAGTAAAGGGTTAAATATACGATGAGTGTTGTGTATCGAGTTAGCATATGTGACAAGTCATGCGAAGGCTTCGTCGGTGCAAATTATCATAACATCTGCTCATATTCTTCACCAATACATTCTACAGTGTAAAGTATCGCATATGTTAATTGGTATTATTAGTGCTTGGTTGCAAATTACATAATTGATTAATTTAAATAACAAAATATTGACGATTTGATGATTTCAAATGTTAATTTTATTGACGTTGTAATTATGTTATAATCATATTACAGCCAGTTAGCCTCATTTAATTATAACATATAATTTAATCATATATTTATAAATGCTGATAGTTGATCTTGATACTGATGCAGAAAGTAAATGTGTGTAAATTGCACCTACTTAATACTTTATAAAACTTCATTGCATTTGTTTCGAACACTACACTGTCTTTATAGAGTTCTGGTTCTTGATCACATGTCGTTATCTTCCACCTGTAACAAACAGTAAGAATGTTAAAATGAGTTTAACGAATTTAGATATGGAACAAACAAAATTACTACTTACTCAATGCAAAAGTGAAAAAGAAGATGCCTTAAGATTGCTTACTACTGAAGCCTTCTTGTCACGTTAAGAAAGTAATCGACCAAGTAATCTTTAGATCTTATCTTTAGGTTAACATTTTGGATTGTGGATGAAAAGTCACTTTTGATTGGTTTTGAGTGGATACTTTATATAATCCTCATCTTAAGAGCCCATATGCCTCAGCCATTTAACGCATGACCTTGCTATAAAACTTTGATTGCAGAGTAGACGTATCGCTTGTATTTAAATGGGAGAAAAACGTTTATTTTCATGCCTTTGCGGCAATAATGCAAATGCACTACAATTAATAAAACTAATATAATACAGTATTGTCCATACACGATAATCCCTTTGACGAAAATGAATACATCTCTTTTGCCTGTTAGCCAGAGGGTTATATACTTCTATTTTGATAGGACAGGTACAGGCTAATAAAGTATTGTTTTGCACAATCTTATTGGCTTTGAAATGGTCATTGTGTTTGTGTTTAGAAATACAGTGCATCGTTTCAGTATATTTCGTTATACCATGGTTTAACATTGGAAAATAGGTTCCAGTTCCTTAATATCATGGTCTTCCTGGAAATAATATGGCGTCATGTGCATTCTAACTTACATTATTTCCATTGTACTTTCAGGTTAATAGCCCCGCAACACGTGGCATTGCCTGATATATAACAAACTACAGTAAATAATGTGCTGACATAAAACTAAATTCAACTAATGTAACTTCTTGCATTTCTTCTTGAGACAATATATTAGTAGAATATAGGTCATACAATCAACAGGTTATGTTTGTATTGACCACACATAAAAGTTTCCAGAAAGCGTAACGAAACCATAGTCCGATATGACGCTTGTGATTCCCCATAAAATAAAGTTAAGGAGGGTGATGGGATAGAAGAAGACAAAAGACTATAGCGTCAGAATCTTTCCAAGAATTGCAACCTGGTGCACCGTCCTATCCTTGTCTCCCATGAACACCTACGGTGGCGTTATTGCACAACGCAACGTCACAGCATGTGGTCTTCAAGCCTGTAGCTCGCTTTCTGCCAATGATGCTTGGTATAGATTTCAAAGCATCGCAAGCCTGATAAAGTTATTAAATGTTTGAATATATATATAATTTGTACTGATATCGGTCACAATGTCATAAATGCAACGAGAATCTCTGATTCCTTTTAATAACATGGTATAACATTACACTAGACTATATATATATATATATATATATATATATATATATATATATATATATATATATATATATATATATATATATATATATATATATATAGTGTCATAAACTCAGGAAAGTGTAATTAATTTTTATCCATTAAAGTGTTTCATGATCTTGTTTTTCTTCAGGTTACAAGATAAAACAATACAGAAAGCTCTGCCATTTTATGCCCAGGTAAACTATCTATGTCTAGATTGAACAGTTTCTCATATTAATACATGGTTGAAGTTAGAAATTATAGTACTTACGAGTTTACTCTGACAGGACTGGCTGTACAAGATCTGATGATTGTTCTCGTACATGGAGATTTGACAAGCCTATCAAGAAATAAAAACTGAAGATAATAACGTATAGTAGTTGAGACATGGATAATTGGTTGAGTTTTTCATTGTTTTATTATACAAGTAATAGTGTCTATTAATTCTTATATGATCACATGCCTAGACCGTAATCGATCGTCTGTCGCATTATCCATCTCGTTTGCTCATCAGTGATGTATACATGAAGAATTTCGTATCAGCCCGTGTAACGATTCTGTACACTAGATGAGTTAAAACACTTTATTGAGTATTGGTGAAACATTATTGATTTGGCTACAAGTTCGAAAGCGTGAGAAAGCTACTCCCACATCTTACCCATATAAAGTAATTAACAATAACAGGTGATATTTAGAAAGGGAGGAATAAACATAAAGTAGCAATATGTTCAGAACATCCTATATATGTTAAAATCAACATTAAGGATATCATTTTCTTTTATAAATATAATCATACACAGCTTAAATGTACAGCAGTTTATATTATATCAAACAAGTAAAGATAATCACTTATACAGTGAGTAATAACTAAAACAATTAATTTCCTGTGACATAATACGCAGCTATTACGCTTAGAGAAATAATGAAATGCGGTTTTAGGAAACGCATCACAAGGAGATGAATTTAGTAATAGGTATTCGTTAAATAAGTCGTTTTTTATCATGCTACAATTGTTTTTAATCCGTGTTTGAAAAACTTCAGAATTTGCTAGCAATGTAAAATTCGTGAAGTGGTTTGTCATATTTTTCATTTGTTTTTAGTCATTTATACTTCAAAGGAATAAGGCAAAACCTTATGTTTTCAGTACGTTTGATTTCGATTACATTTTGGTTGGATAGAATATAGCGTATGGCTCATGTTATGCTACCTCTCACAAGCCTCAACATTAAGTGCCAACTATCAGCGTGTCATATGTCTATATTAAGAGTCGGCAATACTGGATACCTATTAATACATACATTAAGATGGATAGGACATATTGGTTCGCTAGGCACAATACAAGTAGTATACTAACACGTTTTGTGACTTCAGATGATTAATATATAGACTGTTTGGGTCGTTGGTACTGGCCCTTACATCGCACGGGATTGTTTCTCGACGACAATCTTAGTTTAAATTGATTATTTTTGTCATGGTGTTTTGGTCACTTTTAAATCTTTATAAATCATTTTGGAAATTAGATTCGATATATTGGGTAGTATGTAAATTTTCTAAGAAATATACAAATGTTCTTTTTATGCATCATTACAACAAATCTCCAAATACACTGAAAAAAAGCAATGCATGGGTGCTAATCGCACCCAGCATCCATCAAACTTTAAGCGTTACTAAGCTGCTGTTAGTTATCATTTGAAACAATCGTGTGTTTCATTACTTAGATTACGACCAAAGTTTCACCCATATATCGCTGCCTAATACCAAATACCATTCGGATGTGATGTTGAGGTGGACGCATTCTCACCGGCTCTGTTTACACGTAGGAAAGAAGATATTATCTGCCTACTAAAGTAATCGAAATATATTGCAAAGAAATATAGTCTTACACACTTAAAAGTTTCCGGGGAAAGATTTAAAGCTAATAAAAAATATATTTTTTCAGTGTTCGATATTTATGGTCACTTAGAGCTAACGATGCCGTAATAGTTTCAATCTTGTATCATTCTGGAATTTAAAATATTGTTGAAACTTAAGTAGTTCTCCTGTTTAAAATCACAAGTTCACATCACGTCGACGTAAAACTCTGGAGGTTACAAGTACACGTTGTATAATTAGGTATTCCTTGGTAAACAAGCTTCCGAAAAGGACACTATTATGTATATTTAATTTATTGTTTTTTACCTTTGTCCGTGCGTGAGGCTTATGAATAGAGTTGGTAGGTACCTGATGTTTCGCCTTATGCAAATGTCAAACAAAATATTTATTAGACTTTTAGTTCATGGTCTAACCTTGAGTATCAGTTAGTGGAGTTTTCCATGAATGTTCCGGACGGTTCGTTTCCGTCATATTTCAAATCAGGATGGCATTAATAGAGGCCTGGCAAACAAATTAGTAGTTCTGGTTTAAAGATCAGCGTGAGAAATCGTGTACAGCTCTGTTCATATACAGTTTGAAAGGAATTATTTGTTTATAGCATTCACTGGCATTACAAAGTGATCATTGAAGTTATTAACACATTAGTGGGGATTTTTTATGAACCTCTCAAATACATTCCAGAAACATCATTGTGATACATCAGAACTTTAGAAATTATGGATATATCATGATTTGAAAATTATTGCTATTTTGGGATATTCAAGATATTTGTCTGAAATGAAATGTTGACCAAACATATTAGCCAGTATTTATGATGCCTCGGTGATGGAAATGATCCAACGGCGCCTTCTTTTTTTTCTATACCTACTTGTATTTGGTTACAATCCTTACCTCATATGAACTGCAGAAGATCGTGTCCCGGCAATTGGAGGGATCTCTAACACCATCACAATGGTAACATTCCACCCCACCATGATCTGTGTTAAGAAACGAGTGGTTGAGAATATATTTTGGATAGACTTTCTAACAGTTACTAGATGTATTTCTAAGACATTATCAACAAACTCTTTTGTCTCCATTAAAAGATTGGTAACTGATTTCACGTTGTCCATTGGGGAACAAGAAACGTTCTCTACGGAGATAACTCACAGACTTAAAGTATGTACAAGACAATTATTAATTACTCTAAACATATGTATATTACACCCTGTCAATGTAGCCGTTGGCATAATACCACTTAGTATTGACTACCCTTTGTATTTCATTTGTTTATTAATATTTCAACAAACTCCTGTGCTATTCAACTTACAATTGTGCTTTTTAAGCGAGAACTCCATCCAGACTTCTGTTCTGAAGCCATGTTCCAAACTTGTATGATGGTGCTAAACGTTACATTAGTAAATTTCATTTTGATTTATTAATGAAAGAAAATTGTATTTATTAGCCGAATTTTAAAGTATCGAAAGCCGAAGAAAACTAGAAATACTAGAGACACTTAATTGATATTTGCTTGTGACTAATACAACCTTAATAAATTTAAATAAAATATTATAACAATTGACGAAAAAAATATTTCTTTGTTAGAAAAGGTATCATGAACATAGTTGGGTATATGTAGCAAATCGTATTTATTACAAAATTAAAGCCAACGAATATAAAATAATAAATATCAAATAGTGTGTTGAGAACCAGACGAATCTAAAATAGTTTTAATGCATCCAAGGGAAAGAAGATGTGCTACAAACACATAGATTAAATGCTGCTTAGATAGGTCATAACACAAACTGCCAATGTATATCAAGATGTAATGCTGCTAATGACTGCATGTAGGAATGTTTTTCAAGCAAATATTACAAATATAAATATTCATGGGAGTTTATGATCTGGGCTTGATGGTCACTTGCAGGGACCCTAAGGGACGGAACAAAAAGTATACCCACATTCAGCTGTTTAATATGGAATACATGTATATTAAATTTCGTTAATAAATTTAAGAGTACACGTGATAACGTACACGCGGAGGGAGGGATAAATAAAGGTTAAACAAGTATCCGGTCGTATGATGCTAAACTGATGTGAATGAGTTTTGGAGAAAATGAAAAGCAATATTTTGCACGAGGTACCTCGACACATAACAGCAACATCTTCGTTATGAATACAATTGCTCTGTCCCCAGGATTTGTGTTTACACTCATCTAGTGCGGCCTCGGTGCCATTACAAAGTACATCATCGAGCCATATCGGTCCTGTTCCGTTTCTAAAAGATCCGCTAGGTTTTATAGCTGGCGAAGAGCTAGTTTAAGCCAAATAAAAGGTGAAATAAAATCGTACATTTTTAAAAAACTCCATTCCAGAAATTAACATAGATCTGTGAAATTGTGGCACAATTTTGAATTGTCATAATTAAACTTATTAGTTTTTTTTAATGTAATAGGACACCTGAAACGGAAACAAATATACCCTATAGTACACATTGAATGGTACATTTTCTGTTGTATGCTATAACGAGATTTTCTCTAGAAGATGGGAAGATACTATACATGTTTCATAAACTGACCATTTTCCTACTTCACATGTAATCATTTTATAATGCAATTCGTTTCCGTATGAGCACCCACTCAAGTCACAACTCTCTCGAATTCACAATTCAACATTTTCATCTCACAAAGTCCAATACATATATACTGTTGTCGGAATGATTTATCAAATTTCACTGAAAGCACAAATACACGTTCCAAACAGAAAAGTATTGTCCATTTTGTCATACGATTTCACATCTTACACTATCATCAAGTATTTTGTGCAATATTATTTTTTGAAATTTTAATTAGCTCGTTTCCTATTTTCAGAAACACATTGAAGTAAAGTACCAGTTAAATATTTTACGAAAGCAAATTGAAAATGAAAACCTATTTGTATATATTTTATTCGACGATACGCTTTAACTATCGCTAACACATCTTAACGTTATTTGAAGAAAAAAATCCATAAATAACCAGGTCACGACAACATGTAAGGCGGAGATACTTTTGACCTGCCGAATCTTATCTTAAATGGACGTTTTTTGGGGGGAAATATTTGTCTAATGTTCATTTCCAGGAGATGGTGCATAAATATTTTCACAATATTTAGATTTTTAGATGGAGCATGTGATTCTATAAATTTATTTTATATACACCTGCACGTGTTCAACTTTTACTATATCACTGAACGAAGTCGCTCACGATTTCTGACCAGCTTTCATTTCCATCAACTGACGAGAAAAGTACACCGAATATCATGTGCACCTTCCAAATCTTTATGCACCTTTCATATGTGAAATATTTGTCCAATTGTTCATTTGGAGGATATAGTGCATACATATTTTTCACAACATTTAGATTTTTAGATAGAGCATGTGATTTTTACTATATGACTGAATTAAATTGCTCACGATTTCTGAACAGCTTTCATTTCAAGCACTATTCTACGAACCTTTCACCTATCTACGTTGTGTACTCGAATGAGTAATCGGAGGGGGAGTACATTGACACTGAGATGGGAGTAGCATAATATGATAAGCTGGGTTAAGTTTTCCACAAATGTCAAAATAGCAAATTTTAACCGTTTGGTAGGGCTACGGGTTATTTCTTAGTGACAGGAGCCTGACGTTTTGATTCACATGCCATTTCTTGCAACATATGTACAAGTATAGTCTGATGAGTGAGTGAGACGTCGTGTTGTCTAATACAGAAAACCAACTATATTCCTTGTAAAAGTTGCTGATGCACTTTGGATAAATATTTTCAGAGTTTTGTTATAAGTATGAATTCAAATGTAACAAATAATGGTAATATAATATGTACATGCACTGTCACGCACAGCCTAAAACTGCTGCTTATTTAAATGCCTTAACTGGAGAGAACTCTGGCGTTATCTCGTCAAAGAGAAGTAAGCAAGTCAGTTTGTTCCTATTTAAAATTGCGATTATTCTCCTCAAGTTTTTATCTCCATTCCTTTAAAGGTGTAACTGAGCAGCATATGATCTAAAAACCGTAATAGCACGACGACTGAAACAAATGTATTGCATTAAATTATTTTACTATATTTGAAAACCTTATATTTTTACTTCGAAGTTTCAGTATAACTGACAAGAACCCATTTAATGTATTCATAATATACCAATATTGTTTAAAGATCGTATTATGCAAGCTAATATATTTCAATACAAATTTGTTGGTAACAGTGAGACTAAAGGGAAAAGCAAATCTAATGAGTCTAACATTCAGCTTTTTAAATAGCATTCATTTTTGCTTCAGTTATTGGAAGATAAATAGTTTTGTTTCGTTTGGTTCTGTGTTTTAAACTGGAAAGAAAGAAACACGGCACATCCATACGACAGCGATAACTTGAATATAATCCTTCAAAAGAATAGTCGCAGAAATGAATGCATGTAAATGTATATAAGTCAGATAATAATGAGCTCCTGGAAGGTGTATTAGGTGAGTCTTGGCTTTTGCACCCAATAACACTCTCAGCGAAGAGACTCAATAAGGCAGACACAGTTAAAGAAGGAAAAGGAAAGAAAAGCTCCAAACCTTGGGTATCCTATCTCTCTGCAAACGACCTTAGCAAAATTAATGTCTACATAATCATCACACACCGTCCCCCATTGCCCATTATGATACACCTCCACAAGTCCTTCATACGGTACCGCTCCCCCAACCAGTCGTACCGGGGCGAATGTGATTGGGCCTAAAGAAGAAGAGAAAAATAAATATAATGTTTTAAAGAAAGTGGTCACTTATAAAACCGAACTTCGCGCTGTACCTTGTACACTGTACCAGCGGTAGGGCGAAAGCGCTTGCACGCATTTGCTCTGAATCATATGCAAACAATTAGCCCCAGAATGTTTTAATGACAGTTTGTCACCTATAATTATCGATATCCTTTTTGCGCTTCTAATATGGGA
The DNA here is from genome assembly GCA_028554795.2 of Sinohyriopsis cumingii. NCBI lineage: Eukaryota > Metazoa > Mollusca > Bivalvia > Unionida > Unionidae > Sinohyriopsis > Sinohyriopsis cumingii. The sequence goes on from CM068833.1 coordinate 102,192,384, forward strand.
TTATTTTTACACACATGTAATACAGTAATATAATAAGAACTGAAATGTATCTCAACATCACGGAAAGCCAAGTCCCATTTTTAAAACATATTTATATAGTTATCATATTGATTTAAAAACTACCGCTGCAATAAGACTTTCCAAGACTAGTGGGTTTAATCATACTTCAAGTTATTTGTATGGTTAAACCAATATGCGTCGATTGGTCGAATGGTTCCGCTGATGTGTATTACATACTATTTTATGTACGAAATGAAGTATAGGCTACAAAGTCCTTTGTTTGCAAATACCTTTAAAACGGCAAACTGTAATTTTTACGACATTATATGACCTGAAAGTATAATTGGATATAACTGGTTATAACGTTTCTACCTCGGCTAATGTTTGTTAATGCCCGTGTAAAGTTTCAAACTCAACAACTATGATTTACCGTTTCTACCAAAATGATGCATTTCTTGTAATTTGATAAATTAAATTAGAACATAGGAAGTGATTCATGATAAGTGCACCAAAAGCGATCGCTCTATAGATATTATAAACATACGAGGGAGTGATGAGTGTAAGTTGAAGGTAATTAAATGTGCAACATGCACTATGGAGAGAATATTGTTACAGATCTATGTTACTTTCATGTACTGTGGAGGAAATTCCTTGGATATTGTACTTGTAGAATTATTATAAAATGCACTCTCTTTAGCAGTTATTAAAACCAAGAAAATGAACATTACCAGACTAGAAAATACCAGCTTCTGAAGGAGCAATGAATGATTTACCAAATCTATAAAGTGTAAAAAGTTATCTGCTATTTTGTACAATATGCCTCTCAAATTCCGGAATTGAAAATGACCAACAAAAGCTAGCAGTTTCTCTAACGAGGTGAACATGCGAAATAAGACCTACCTGTAAGCCATACTGCAGCCATCAATCATACACCAACATGAAGGGAATTAAAGCTTCTTTGAACAATACTTATGATATGCAATGCCTTCTACAAACAGCCAGCATAATCACTGAGGAAATCCGTAAAATACAGTTCCTTTAAATTTCTAACACTATACAAAATACGAAACTGATGAGAGCCACCAAAATGCGTGAATATGCTCAAATGGCACGGTGAGATGCAATAATTGCACACTACATACCTTAAAAGCATATCACGCGTACATAGATCAAATTAAGGACACATTTTCAGAACACAAAACCTTAACGATTGTGTAATGAAAGCTATATTATGCACATTACAATATCCTGGGCAGACGTTTTCCTCGCATGAGGCTAACGCAAACTTTCGGATCTATCAGAATGTGCCTTTTTGCGGTGTTTTTGCAAAATTAGTATCCCTCAAGCGGGGTATCTCTAAAAAATACCCTAATTAAAAATTTCGTGTTTAAGATGCATCGGATAGTTTTCATCCTAATAAGATTTAATTTATTTAATTGCAAATATAGAATCCAAGCAGTATTTAAAATCACCAGTTAAGGTCTCTAAGAATGAAGAAAACTTTTAATACACTAATGTTGTGTCTAGTGACCCGGGTCTAGATGCATTAGGAACAGTACATAGTGTTACACACACCAGATCCTTTCAATACACGCGCACTCACATACACGTATAGTATGGTACCCTACTCAGTTAGTAATGATTGGTCCGAGTGCTGATTTTGCTGGAACGGACATTGCCATGTACAAATATCGGAACCCACCTCCACATCTGATGGCAACATCCTCTCTATGATAGCAATTGTTATCTCCCCAGGTTCTATGACTGCAATCGCCAATACTGGATTCAATTCCAACACATATGACGTCATCTAACCAAATCCGTAATGAAGAGGTGCTGACAGTGTTAAATTGATTTGAGTTAACGATCTCAGCTCTGTCACTAAAAATAAAAATATCCAAAATCAGTCTGAAGTGACAAATGTGTCATATACAGACACATGATATCTACCTTAACCGTAACTTGAAAGCAGATAGTATTATCCACACGGTCATTTGCATGTTTAGTTCGACAATTGTGAACTCCACAGCAAAATAAAATGCATATTAAATCTGAGAAAATGCATTGAGAGTAAAATATCAAGTGGCATTCCAGAAAAGACGAGGAAACTTTACATCCAATATATATATATATATATATATATATATATATATATATATATATATATATATATATATATATATATATATATATATATATATATATATATATATATATATATATATATATATATATATATTATGTGTGTACATGCACATCATTTATAGGTCCATTCTGTATTTTAACAATCCTTTCTGCATACCATTTTGTGCCGTTTCTGGCCGTTTTATGCGACAGGTACTTTATGTTTTTGTCTCCGTTTCCTCTTCATACTCTTTCACATGCTAGCCATTTTAATTATACTGATGATATGTCACGATTTAGGTCTTCAAAATAACAATCAGCTGGGAAGAATTGTCTTTCCAGAAACGTGCAGTATTACATTAATGGCTGTTAAATACAATGGATTATTTCAAATACATCGATCTAGGACATGATCTTTCCAGTCTGTGGTGCGAGTTGGACCTTACCAAAAGTATTTCAGAAGACTAAACACACAGGAAGCAAGCAAGCAATAATGATAATATATATCAAAAGGGAATGAAACGAGTCGATCAGAGAACAAATTATTTGTGGTGACATCATAGGTGGCCTAGTTTTATAATGAAAACCTAGAGGATTACGTGATTAAGCAAATATAAAGCTGAGTAAGTATTTGTAACTAACGTTGGCAGGTGTAACATCCTACAGACAACCTTGGCAGCCATGATGGTAAACGAGTCGTCACAGACTGTACCCCAGACACCATTGTGCATAATTTCCAATTTTCCTTCCCAGCCTCCCATTCCTCCTACCAATCGCACCATGCTTACTGTATTAGCAGCTGAAAAATGAGTTAAAGTCTGAGATGGACATAAGGCGATCTACAACCCCAAATAATCGTATGTGAATTATCACAACAGTGTCTACAAATGACCCGCTGCTTCCTTTCTACATTTTAGCAACGACAAGCAACGCTGTCTTCAATGTACCTTTCAATATTTCAAATTGGAATTAAATATTAGTACACATACAGGACACATTCCTCTCATATTTGTTCCTGTCATTTATTTAAATTATATAGAATCCCTCCATCACACCACAAGGAATGATTGCGATTCGAATTAACGTGCAGTTTTCATTCGTCGTGCACAATTCCTTTGATTGCAAAACTGAACAGTCTTCTGAATTGGGAAGATCTATGGATAATTTCATTTTCAAATTTCAATTCCCTTTTTGAAATGTGGATCCGTCATAAAAATAATTATGTAACTGTAATAGTATTGTTATGCTCCAGCCACTGGCATTAAAGACAGTCCAGTCTTTTATGCAGTAGGCAGCGTTGTAATCTGTCCGCTTCGCCATGGGCGATTTTATAATGATATATATAGCGAGGAAACGATGCATCGATATTTTTGCTGTAACGATACACATATCGATGCAAGAGACATACAGTCGATATAATCGATATCTACCTTATGCAAGATAGTATTGTGTTCACTAGTCATGAAGAAGTACTTATGATGAATATTTGTTATTAGCTTGCCTTATTATTCTTCAAAATTAGAATCCCTCTGAGACAGCATCTGCAGTAATATGCACTATTTTGTATTAGTAAAACTGAAAAAGACTATTGAGAGCACTCGTTCGCCGTCTATAAATTAATACAAAGTGACATGTTCGCCGACCTTCTTTCTTTGTTTATTTTCTTAACCCAGCAGCCTGTTCAGCATATACTATACGATTCAAACGTGTTCCACATGAATAATAAAGTAATTTACTCATCATTTACACGCGAAGTTACTAGGTTGAACTGCTTGGTTGATTTGAAAGCTACACTGCCCGTGTGTCGCATCGTTAATTGTTATATTGAATTATCATTGGCTACTGCTTGTTACGGTCCAGATACAACAATAATCACAAATCAGAAATTAATGCAGCTTATTCCCTGCGTGACAAATACAAATGTTGGCTTAAGAAACGCAAAAGTCATTATTTGATATGTGAAGTACTCAGATAAAGATGTTGCCAGGGTATGCCATTAATTGAATTGCGAAAAATGTTTATGAATTTGCGCACTTGGTGAACAGAAATGCGCGAGAACTCCACCAAATTTGTTGAAAGCCCTGTAATATGAAAATTTCCTCGGCGAAGTATCCAGTTTTTCTTTAACCGTTCTTTTCTTGACATCTGTTTTAGGTTAGGCAACTTTACACATTTGGTTTTTAAGCATACCAAAACTCGTTGAAAAACTCAGTTTGATTGGCACATGGCACCCATGAATAAGCAGTATGATGGCTTTGTTTGAACCTTCCTTGATGGAAGCTTAACAAATGCGTGTTTAAAATACAGGCTAACGAGAAAATCGAAAATGTCTGATTCCATGAGTGGTTCATTCCGATTTCGTTCGGCAAATACTGCCTGTAGGTAGCGATGATGACTGTACTTTTCAAGTACTGGAGTTGGAAATGTGTTAATTAGGGTTCCACTAAGTGAGTTTGATGCTGAAATGGTGCTAAATATGAGTCCGACGTATAGGTTCGATGAAAAAAATAGCGTGACGGTCAGTCACCCTTTCAGTGGTATTTCGAAATTCAATACACAAATGTATTAAATCAAGGGCACTTTGGCCTTTCGCGCAGGGTATCTAATATGCGGATGAAAGGTTATTTAAGGGTCAAAAATAAGCCTGACAAATATCATCAACAAGCAGCAGAAGATAACCGTCAAGATTGAGTTTTGCGACGTCATGAATTATGCTTAAACAGGGTAAGACCATACGACACTTGCAGGTTTAATGAATTTGAACCCGCATTTCTGGAGCTCATTTCTAAGCTTAGTTTAATCGTATTTGTACTCGACATTCAATGGTGTACTTATCACTAGCCGACGTACCATAGTTTGCATACTATAACTCGTCAAAAGTCGACGACATTTCATATATTTGCTTAAGGCCTTTCACTATGCTGCTAACTTCCATGTTGAATAGATTTATTAACAATAAGCTTCACCTATGTATATAAGGATAAAACATATATATATATATATATATATATATATAAAGAGAAAGAGAGAGACAGATAGACAGACAGACATATATTAGTTGCCTTCAATACAAATCTAGTAAATTTAAAAACTACTGGTGTACATTAATTAAAGGATACCCCGAAAGAAACAAAGTAAAAATCGAATGGCCGTATATTAGGTTTGTAACAAAATGGTCAAATATCAATGCTCGCCACACTACTTGTGTTACATCGAACTCCCACATCCTCGGAATGATGGCAGTTGCTGGTTGTTTTGTAAATACATGCAGCCAGTGTTGATTCCGTCCCTTTGCAGTCAACATCGTCAAGAAGTATAGGTCCGCTTCCTTGACCAAACTGAGCATTTCCTAATGCAGTTGCGCCACCTCTGTAACAGACGTAACATATCGTTAGACAAACTTTTGTTTACCTTACTTAAAACAATTCATTTGAAATTTATTGTAAAATATATACATTTGTGACTATGAATTAGTGCGATTGACGTAGCCGTTACAGGTAATGGTCATACTTACATTCATGGTTCTAGCCCCAAGAAATAAACAGGAATCTTACCAACAAATAATAACGAACTGAGAAAGTATCAAGAAAAGCCCATTTCGATGCACACCAGGGACCTTGCCACTCATTTGAAAACCCATATGACTTATTTGTCATATATATATATATATATATATATATATATATATATATATATATATATATATATATATATATATATATATACATACATGTGTGTGTGTGTGTTTGCGTCTTTGTATATAAATATGATACATGTGGCAGTCAACGATGTACTATAGTGAACATAAGTGTTGTTTTATTCTGAATCAAACGGGTATGCAGTGAAGGCTGAAGAACAGTGCGGGGTGTTTTCTTCGAACTCTGAAAATTATCCTAGCATCCCGTGTTCTGGAGTTTTTGAAGTTTCTGATGAAGATGTGGAATCCCAATAGGAGTTAATTGCAACTATCCATCCTTGAAAGTACAAAGAAACATAGAAGTGATGTGGTGACATCAACCAAACGAAAATTGCAAATCGAATATATGCGTCTCAGCTCCGGTTATGCAGCCTTGCATATGTCCTTTACATGCAATGAGACAATACTGTATCGAGTGATACATAGTTTCGTACCTGCTATATGAATTTAATACTTGCATTGCTGATACTGTTTTATTTAGGTGAAGAATGAGAAAATCTTAACGTGGTTTAAAAGGCTAGTTTCATTTTCATCGTCATTCATTTGTTGCTTGTTATCTACCCTGCACGTCTGATTGGGTCTAAAAAAAAGAACAAGTCCCTCCAAAGTTACAAGTTGCTGATATTAAATTATGTCACACGACTTGGACAATACAATATTTTTTTTATATGCTATGTGGTTGCCTGGGTAAGCATTTTAATAGGACTGAATAAAAAAGTTTTTCAACACTTGAACACACTTTGATTACAAAAGTTGTAAAACAATAAATCAAATTAAATTAATGTGGAAACCTTATGAATCAGTTAACTTTAAATATGTTCTCTACTTTATTAATATCTACGATTGATGATATCTGGCGAAAGAAACCAAAAATATTAACAACACAACGAAGTAAGTCAGACCTAAAGACTTGGTAGAGAGATTTATGGGTGGAGTATGACCAGACAGCTCTACTAAGTGTCCAGATTTTAGTTGTTTCAGGGCATGATGACATCTGTTTAACTAAAACGAAATTTGGTCCGGTTGTGTAGCGTTAGTTTATGCTTTCTGACACACCCTCGCCTACCAATTCACCCCCAATTTAGCATGAATGGATAAGCAATAACATCTTCGAAGAGTTATAAGGATCAAAATGACCTACTCGGTAGCTCTTTACACTATCAAGGTACGCAATGAAATTGTATACATAAAACTTGAAATGGTTACTGACACGAATGGAGGCTGTTTCAACACGTGTTGGCATTCATACATCTGTATTTTACTTATCTGGAACATCTATTGTTGTTCCATGAAAGGTCACATTCTACACTACATAGATTTTAATACTTACTTCATGGATTTATTAAAAATGCATGTGCCTAAATCCCCAATCATCATGCTCTACTATGATCTAAATGTACGACTTTTGCTTTTTAAATTACTAATAGTCATGGTACGCTTTAAATGAATACGTTTTTAAAATTTGTATATACAGAGTAATTACAAGTTTAATCGCTTTTCTTGCCAAAATTATTACGTGCTGTTACCTTCACCTTTTTGGCAGTCATATGTCAATATTCTAAGTTAAGTAGTGTATACTATGGCCTATTTGGGCATGTGTCCTCACAACTTTCTTGTGGAATGTGGGAACATGTATAAAAAAAATCGATTAGGAGATGGTGGTAGTTTGAAGATACGACTGTGTCATTTCTTATTTTATCTGTTGTGCGAGGACCTCACAAGCTAAAGGAGACTTTAATATTTAAAGGTTTGTGCTCTATTTAGTTCCCTAGGATCCTAATACAAACTGCTGCATAGTATTAGCAATTTAAAAATTATATATAAAAACACTTTGCTTGGCAAACTGTTGGATAACATTGTACAACAAATAAAACAAACGATTGCAATTTTCTTTCTTGAAAACTTTATATTTTTCACTGTCATGGTGGTATGTATTTTGCTTAATGTATTATCACACACAATACGATTGTAACAGAAGCACACACAAACATTATATATATATATATATATATATATATATATATATATATATATATATATATATATATATAGAGAGAGAGAGAGAGAGAGAGAGAGAGAGAGAGAGAGAGAGAGAGAGACTTAATAATTGCATAATCTTCAAAATAATTTTACGTAGGAAACCCAAGCTGACGACAAACAACCGTGGCATCAGTTTGTGTGAACTCATCGTCGCAGACTGTGCCCCAAACGCCATGAATATAAACTTCAACTCGACCGCTCTGAGCGTCTGTACCATTTACCAGTCTAACTTTGTTAGGCGTTACTCCATCTATAAAATAGATGCAATCGATGCTATGTAAAACGAAGATGACGATTCGAAGTATTAATAAAAAATGATATGAAGTAAACATAATTCGGAAATCCCAGATACTGAACTGATTTGTACTTCACCCATCTGTCGCATCTACATACATATTTACATATTTGAGGGGTATTATTAAGTATGCATATATCTATTTAACTGTTATTCGTTTGTGCATATGTGCCGTCTCTGCATTTATAAGATAATGTTTCGTTCTTGCTTCGAATATTTGCTGAAATTATATAATTTAAACTGTCATGAACTTGTAGCAGAGTGATTTAGTCATATATGACATGTGTAATATTATAGGCAATCAATCTGCATTTTCTACTTAACGAATTGTACGATCAATCAGAAACAGAAAGCAGGGTACAATGCCTTTCAACTAGATGACTTTAATTGGTTTTATATATATTGTCTATAGACTTTGATGATTTTGTTTTCCTTTTTATTTCTTGATCTTGACATTGGAAATTTTGAATGGTATGACATCTCACGGTTTTGCTTTATGTTAATTGTTTCTTTACAAAAAAAAATCAAGTAAGCGGGTAAATGGGGTATATCTTATCAATCGTTGCTGATAGCTTTTATAAAGAAAGAATTATTTTTGGTACTTTTACTACTTCATTATCGTGTTCTTCCCATTATTATTAGTAGTAGTAGTATTAGTAGTTGTAGTAGTAGTAGTAGTAATAAAATCATCATCATAATCTTGGTGAAGGTTTATTTAAATCAGAGTTTTATATTATTTTCGGTTACATACCGAGACATGTAACGGCAGCATCGTCAGTATGGCTACAGTTATTCTGACCAAAGACTGTATGCCTACAGTCTGCAATATTTGTCTCTGCCCCAGTGCAATTAACATCATTAAGCCAGATTAGTCCAGTACGATTAGATACAATGTCAGTGATAACCGTCGCGTTTCTGAAAAATAAATCCCGAACAATATTAGTCTGTTTAAAGCTTTGAGGTTTTTTATATTAGTATACATTAAAGTGATTTCTAAAATAAGAAAGAACATGATGAGTACAGAATCAACACGATATCCTATCACCTGATCTGATTATTTCAAGAATAAAAAACTATAACCAATAATCGCACTTCACGTCTGATGACCTAAGGCCAATTCAATGACTGCACGCTGAAACCATAATGACACTTGAGCACAACATAATTGTTAGAACTGGCCTTAGAAAAATCATTTTCGTGATTCACCATTTGCGACTTAACTGAATTATTTGTGATTGTGAACCTGAATCTTCCGAAGCTGATACGAACAATTGGTGATTACAGGCAAAAGAAGTTCCGAAAACAACATTGAAATTCACAGGCAGTTAAGTTTCAGGTTGAATTATATAATTTCATAAAATAATGAGGTGATAAGTGTGATCAAGTATTCTATATTTATTATAAAGTACAAGTGTTTAATGAATGTAATTATATCAGGTGTAAAGCTATTTATCATTATATTTACAATTTTTGAGATAAGATATTCCATCGTGACATGTCAAAATTAAATCAAACGGACATACCACGAAACAAGGAAAATCACTAAAAAATAAAGACATTCAGCATGAACATTTTAAAAGTAAATATAAAGCATTGTATTTATTTTCAAAATATGCATTTTTAGCCATTTAAAAAATGTATCCTTGAGGAACATGGAGAGGTTACTATACTCACGTCATATATCGGATAATCTGACAAATGACACTGGCGTTTCTTACGTCAATAACACATTGAAAAGAAATATAAATCATTATTTCAACCAGGTTGCCATGACTGATGAGATAAAAATGCATCATCTTGTTTAGCATTCGCATACATCGGTTATAAAACTACAGAATTACATTGTTGTAAACTATTTGCGATTTCAGTACGACAAACACCAATATCATTACCAATACTCTACTGGAATGAGAACAAATACAATGTTATCTGCAACTTACTAGAAACTCCCCGTTGTTAATATTATTAATTTTCGTTAAAACATAGGCAAATAAACAAACAATAGTAAATAAAACTACGCCATAACACAGAGCCATGCTAATTTATATGCGGAATAATAAAGAACATGGTTTCTGAGTTTAACTGAGCACGTCCAAGAATGCACATATTGATAAAACTAAAATACATGTGTACTAATTTTGGATGAATCTGTTTCCAAACTAGAATTTGTTATTCCCATCATGGTGACTTTCAGAGATGACCTGTCCTTACGAAATCGGACATGTGAGCATCCTAAGGAGTCCCATTGTATGTATGAATTGATTTGAAACGTTATTTCCCTGTTTTAAATATTTGAAGGAGACAGACGGACATACATAGAAAACTAAACTATAAATGATTTCATCTATTAAAATATTAAAATATAAGATAATTGGTCACTTTATTATTTATAACAAAATAAAAGGAACGAAATTCACATCATATTAACATGCATGATCCGAAATCAAGGAGATTTCTCTAAAATATGATCAACGATTTCAGAAAGTTTTCTTAATACGCAAATTGTAAAAGAGCACAGTTCATTAGATTTTGGTAAAATTATTTTGATATGTAAGTATTTCTTAGTTGCTGCCTTTTTCAAGCGATCCCAATTCATTATGCAAGGTTCGCACAATACTTAATTGAAAGAAGATCGTCTTAATACTTTATTGAGACCAGTCCGTTAAGAAGCAAACAAATCCTTGGTATGATGATTTATTTTCTTTATTGTTATTTACAGGTTTAAACAACCCTTTAGTTCAGATTTGATTCAGGAATAACACGTGAATTTCAAACTTTACATTTTTTAATGATACCGTTATCATCAATTGACTTATAAGATTAAAATTGTTTAGTCATTTGTGTATTTCAGCTGAAGAGATTAATTTATTTTTAACTAATTGATCTTTATTTGTATCACCTATAATTTGTTCTCATATGATTAATTTGTATTCGACAACTAATCATAAAAGGTCATCTCATTAATCAGTATATCATCATTTCTAGCTTCCTATTCTCAAGAATAAGCATTTTTGTCCCTAATAGCCCTTATGTTTGAATCATTCACTTATGACTTTTATTATTTGTATCTCTGTTATACACTTTTCACAATTTGTCTTTTAGTAAACTAAGTCAATTTTGGAATGCTGAATCACAATATAGGTTGCTGATGCTCTTGTTTTTCATTTTAACTTTTTAATAAATGGAATCAAATATAGTCTGTGTGTGTCAGTTATCCTAAAATAGTATACGTTTATCTCCAGGTTCTCAATTTCTGCTGCTGTTTCCGTTTTACCCATGTTTATTGTGATGTTACAAATTAATTGTCGCGTCTCTCAGGATATGATTCTCTTGCTCGACATTATTCAACACTTTATATGTTTGCTTAAGTTCTTGCTCATTAAAACACTTGACATTTAATCTTATGGCGCTTAAAAACGTCTGTATTGTTTACATCTAGTCGATACGCTAAATAAATATTCTGCCCACTGTTTTGTCTTGATTTCGGTGATATTAGGCGTAGTAGGAGTTGAAACGTTAACGATGGATGGGATGGTTATAGCGCTAGTATATGACATGGCACTACGTGGTATTGATGTTGTGAAAGTCTGAATCTGGTACCTTGTTAGTCTAACTGTTTGGATCCGAAGAATGTTCTCGGTTTCTACGTGCGTCTCTTTATGGAACTAGTAAAAATCTATCGACGAATTCTCATTATTATTCGTTCTTGACATATGATTTGGACCTCCATATGTACGAGTGTTTACAAAGATGTCCAGAATCTAGATTCCAGATCTAACACATTATGTTTTAAAACATATGTCGTAATTCTTGAGCTCCAAAGATGAAACTCGATTGAATACACCAGCAAAATTTGCTAGATGCAATATTGTTGTATACTCACGCTGTGTATCCCAGCATCCGGCAAATGACACCGGCTTCTTCTACGCCAAATGAATCATCGCAAATTGTGCCCCAAACTCCAGAGTACTTGATCTCTACAATTCCGGCCCAAGGTCCTTCAGGACCAATCAACCTTGCCTCCACTTTTCCAGGCAACATTTTGTCATCTGTCGGCAAAAGCGCATATGATCAGTGATCGAGTATTATTGCTAAGCTATATAAAGACAGAAGAGAGGCGATGTTTTTGGGAGCAGAAAATTTTACATGATATCTTCTTAATTTATGTGCTATGGTTAGGTATTTTACTAGACATCATACATAACGTACACAAACACATTAACACACACACACACAAACGTATATATATATATATATATATATATATATATATATATATATATATATATATATATATATATATATATATATATATATATGGGGGTGTATTAATGCATTATACATATACATATGTATTGACAGAGTAAATGAACTCACATCGTTGCGCATTTGCCCGCTGCAAACTATATTTATACGATTTATCTTGTTCACAATCACATATGCAAATATATACGTTGTTTCCTTTTTGAGTTTATAGATTATTTACATTTATTATATCAGTATAAGTCACACTTATGATTTAAACATGAGATGTGGGGTTTTTATGAAGAAACGAGTGCACAAAAAAACACGGTTAGCTACTTGTAACTGAACTGTCAGCAATTCACTTACTGGCATACATAAATTAGCGTGGAATAACAACTAAGCGAAATGACGAACCACCAAGAGGTACTTAAAATATTTTAATATATTGACAGTTAACAGTTCATCTAAGGCGTTGTTCCGCTTTAATGAACATTTCTAAAAATTAAAAAGTTGTCTCTTTCTCTCTCTCTCTATCTCTCTCTCTCTTTCTTTATCTCTCTTTGTCGTAGTGGCCTCACTAGGGTTGGTGTCACCCAGTGTCAACATGGACCTACTTCCTGCACAAAAATTAAAAATATTTTGGTGTCACCACGATCCGCACACCCTAGTGACGCCACTGCTCTGTCTCCTCTCCTCTCTCCTCTACTCTCTCTCTCTATCTCTCTCTCTGTTTATGTCTCTCTCTCTCTCTCTCTCTCTCTCTCTCTCTCTCTTCTTTGGACGGTTTGACTAAACTTTACCATCATCTATAGGTCTAGTGGCATCGTCGTATGACACAACCAAAAATCCTCACCGCTAATTTTTTCATCAAAATACGATAATCCAGAGAGAGTGAGAGAAAGACAAAGAGATAGAGGATGGAGGGGGATAGGAGCGACCATTTGGACACTTTTATATTTAATAACAATGCATTATATACGCTACAGTATGTGTGCCTCGTAGGCTCGTAACTGACACATTTAACACGTAGACCTAGCGCCGACTAGCAATTGCAACGATGTATCATTACTAGTATGAACACTGTAGATATATCACAAGGAAAGCGTAGATATATCATTACGACGAACCAGTCTACTGCAGGTTACTTGGTACAATTTCAGTTTCAATGTTTTCGTCCAGCCGCATGGTTTTCTCTCACACAACAGATTTTTGCTTTTTTCCCCTTATGCGCGAGAGGAGTTATTGAGATGAAAAACAAAGATTCGGATGAAATTGTATAACATATTAATTTCATTTAGAAAACAGAGACTATTAATATTGTTATGGTTATTTTCATATGACATTTATTTATAATAAATGAGTAGCAAAATCATCATCTATAGTCCTGCAGTTGAAAGATTGTTTATATATTCATATTATTGCGCCATGGGATGATCACATTTTGATATACAAATATTATTGGTATATCAATTTGATTTATACCAGCACCATAAATGTCATGCTATTTTTAATAGATGAGGTATATATAAATAAATAAATAAATAAATATATATATATATATATATATATATATATATATATATATATATATATATATATATATATATATATATATATATATATATATATATATATATATATATATATATATATATATATATATATTGTGTGTGTGTCTGGGTTTGTGTGTGTGTGTGTGTGTGTGTGTGTGTATGCTGCATCTGGCAGCATAATTAATGCGTTTTACACATAGCTATACCACGTATAACTGCTCTGTACATGCATGCTCTGTAACCGCAATTTCATGAAAGGACTTACTTTTACATACAACCCCAACGTCGTGATCGTGATCACAGTTGTGCCGTCCCAGAAAGCTATTCTGGCATTTCGTCAGAGAGACCTCCGTTCCATTGCATGCGACGTCATCAAGCCAAATTGGCCCTACTCCGTGACCTAGACCAGAGCTGAGTATGGCTATTGCATCTTGACTGTCGGAGTTAAAATATTGAATTTGAATTTGCTCAGCAGTAAAACGTTACTGATTATGTGTATCAATTATGTATGCATATAATATACGAGGTAGTGAAATGTACAATTCAAAATTATATTCTTCCTAAATATTAATTTTCGGTTAGCATTCTAGACCCACGACCAAAATGTGTTCGATTAGATCCCTTTCATCGGATCAGCAACAATCTTGTACTATGATGTGCTATTCGGCAAGGCAGTATTCCCCAACTCCATCAACACCTAACGGCTAAATATGTTGCTGTGCATTAAAACCACAAACCAAACCAAACCATTCCAAGATTAGGCGGCAGATTAAGGTTATAAAATACATATTTTGTATGTGTAGTACTTTTTTGATATTAAATATCCCTTAAGTCATAGGACGACAGTTGGTATATTAGTGTTGTTCCAATGCTATATTCCTTGGAAAGGATATAATATATTACCTGTAATGATATGGCCCCTTTTCGCCTTAGGAGTTTGAATATTTAGCACGAATCCGGTTTCCTCCTAATAACGTTTGAACGGCCTTATGGATTGGAACAGAGGTTTATATTTTAGCTAATAATCACATTCTGAATCTCAGAGCTGTCTTCAAAAATAATCTTTATTCAACGTTAATGTATCCATTTAGAGTACTCCACATTCAACCCTATACACGTTCTGAAGCAGAGTATCCAATCTTTAAATAACAATTTATATTCAGTTTCAGCTATTTTGTTTTTGCATACATACAAAATCGATCGCAAGAATGAGAGAGAAAGGGTTATTCTGCCAAAGTCAATCTTCATTCAATTATCATATTAAATAATATGACATTATTCAAGGTTAACAATTATTCCACTTTTATAATCACAACTCAACGTATCTCTCAAATATATTTTCATATAATTCCCTTTACTAAAAAACATTTTGTAGATTCTATCCTTCTAAATCAGCCTCAATAGATTCAATTTTAAAATGAAATAGCAATTCAATGTACAGCTATCGCTTAGATATATAGTCACTTTGTGTATTATTGGCACAATAGATTCTGAGGCAAAAAAAGTCCAAGCTAGCTTTGTGTTAGGAGAATTTCTTATCCATACATATGTCTTTAGTTCTGCATTAAAAGCCCGTAATGGCTTAACAGGAACAAGGGTTCACTTTAACTTTATAATAGGAATGTTGACTTTGAAAATGACATAATAATCTAATTATTGATCTTGAACCCGAGTTTGATAATAAATGTTTCCACAGTGATGTGTACTATCATTAATTTCATCGTTACTTTCTGGACAATCATTATTTGACTACCACATCTTATGTAAAGAGACCTTCGTTTCGCCAAATGTATACACTAATACGTCAAACTCATACTTGGTAATGAAAAGAATCAAAGCTCATCTTTTTTTTGCAAATCGTGCATAATTCATTTCATAGATTTGTTACTGATCTCTTATAAGATAATCCAAAACATCATTATATTTTTTCAAGTCATCTCGTTACCAGCAGATCAACGTTAATAGAGAATATATATATATATATATATATATATATATATATATATATATATATATATATATATATATATATATATATATATATATATATATGGCTCATATATAATAAGAAATAATCAGTGTTTCTGTATATGCCATCAAAAGTTCCATGTTGAATTTAATCTAAATTAAAACAGAAAGATAAGACGGAATAAAAAAATGTGACAAATTATCACAACTTAATCAGCTTATGGTTTTGTAAATCCCAAGCATTATTACACATATGTACTTGTGAATTAATTAATGTAAGTTTTAAAATGACATCATGAAAGAAGCAAGACTGTATTACTTGAATTGCTCATATTAATATATTTAAGGAGAAAAATGCAAAACCGCAACATCCACAATTTGTAACACATTAATTTTTTTCCTCTTGAATAAATCTAATAACATTTAGCTGCTAATATTTTAGGTTTAATAATATAGAACATGAATTTAATATTTGCAGATGTTATTATCATTACTTTTCGTTGTGTCTAATTAAAGATAGTTATGGGATGAACTGCTAGGTAAATCACTTACTAGGGTAATCCGAGAGATTTGCACAGAACTTGCGCCGCACTGTTATTAAAAGAATCGTCACATACAGTACCCCATTGGCCACCAACGGACATCTCTACCAAACCGGACGTAGGACTAGAGCCGTTCAGTCTAAACAGTATACCTGGATATATATATATATATATATATATATATATATATATATATATATATATATATATATATATATATATATATATATATATATATATATATATATATATATATATATATATATACATGGGCATTCCGTTCTAATATTAAAACTGTAGAATACATCTAGCTATTATTGAACAAGGATATCGAATACAGTGTAGAGTGGTGTGCGTCCTGCAATAATTTCTTATTCTTGTTGATTGGGAATGTAGAGAATTTTGTTGGCAATCGCTATCCAGTGAACGTACTTGACGCCGAAGGTGCAAGCAAATATTGTCACGTGGTTGTTAGTAACATTAAAGACAAAATCTTGAGTTAAGTGATCTTTAAGTTCCATGGGTCCCAAGTCTCGTCTGCCATGAAGACTGATCCATAATAAATGAATTTTGGAACGGTTTTCCTCTTCTGAAACAGTGGTTGGTCAATGTACGAAATGTCTTATGCAAATAGACAATTACAACGTGGGTAGGATAATTATTGCGTAAATTAAACTGTTTGCCTTGCCCTGTGTAAGAATAGCAAAATATTAATCGCACCTTTTGAGATGGAACTTTTTCCAAATCTCAGCCTCTTGACTATTTAAATAAATAAAAGCTCTCGGCGATCTTACGAGGCAAAGGGAGCAAGAAATATCAGTTATTTACATCAGGTAATGTAGGCGTCATATATATTTCATTCTTGTATGTCTCTTATTTTGTAGATAATGTTTTCAATTCACATATTGATCACATTCCTGATGTGATATGGTGTTTCAAACTTTTAGTAAGTCGGGATATGATATATCGGGATTGCCTGCAGCCAGTTGCTAAGCTATATATTAATATTTATTTGTTTTAAGTTGAACATGATGATACTAATTCCTTGTGCGATCAATGAAACGTTCGCAGTTGTTAATAATAAATCTTTTTTATAAATATCTTTTAGAATACAAATTGCAAATTACAGTGCTTTGAACGGACATAGCACCAGAAAGCGCAGCTTACTACCAAACTGTGACAGCTCTATATTCAGCAGATCTGACACAACTGTTGCTGACCCAACATAAGTTTGGTTACTTTGGATGATTGTTACATGTTCAGTTTAAGTCACTTGGTCAACAGGCTTATTGGGTGAAGTACACTATACCGTCATTAGAAAGTCACTTATCTAAAATACCAATGCATACATAATTCTTATATTCCAGAGGGTCGCTCTGCTTTGGTCACCAGAGAGAATGCAATAAATCAGCTTTAATGGTATGTATCAATTGTACTTGTTCGTCGAATATTGACTTTCTTAGGTTAAATACGTGTTTATGTTTGAATAGGCAAGTGGGATTGCATAAGCTATGGTGTATGCTGGAAACGAGGAAACAGATTATACCCCTTCTTACTCCCTTGTTAAGATTTTTGTTTCAATTAAATCCGTATATGAAAGCGGTCTCCATGTTATTCCAAGTAGACGTTTGTAACTGAAAAATTATTTGAATATTTGTTCAGGTCTTTTCCTGTGTCCTCATACATAGCTTGTGTTATGGTAATTGTTACCAAAGCACGCGTAAGGTTTCTGGCTCATGTATTACTAGGTTTAGTTGTGTACATCTCCAGGTCATTTCCGGTATACATTGGCTGGACTAGGTTGTGTATGTTCTCGTCGAATCATTGGTGTCCAACGTGTCATGATGCATTTTGTGTATTAGTGACAATGGGTTCAAGAAGTACTATTAATATAGAAGTATTTATTGTATTAAGACCAATACCAGTGTTGTATAGAGACTGTGATTTCCTCGCATTACCAATGTGGCAGCATTAATTTAGGTTATGTCATATTCATAACATCAAAATATCATGACATCAACATAACGTACAATGAACGCTCTCGATTAATCCTATCCAAGCACGCAATTTAACCAGATAATAGGAAACGCATAGAATATGGAATATGTTTGATGCAGAAGTCCATCAGGACGTAAGCAGCATGAAATGTAAGAATTTGCTTCCATCCTTGACAATGAGTTACAAATTTCACACAATCCTGTAGTTAATATTTCATGGTAATGTAATAATAAAAACATGTTATCGTTTTGTTTTGGATCATTTCATTAATATATTTCCGGTTTTTATTTTAAATGATATTGTCTGTCACATTTGATTAACCTTAGGATACAAACCACAAGGGAAAAACGTTCATATCTTAGGATTAAGAAAAATAAAACAACTATTACTGCTTTTACTTGTGAAAAAGAATACAGTTTGATCATTTGCACAGCCGCAGATTTATAAGTATAGGTTATCAAATGAGATACCTCGAACGCTATATTAGATATTTAAGGAACATTTATAAGCATCATATACTGATTATTGTCTTGTTTTCAATACATGTCTTTTAATGATTCAAAATGACAGTGACGAGATCGCAAGATGCAGATTTCGTTAGATCATCCGTCATGCTGCTTTTGTTTGGCACGTACAACTATTGCACAGATAGTAATCTACAATTTAATATGTTCTCTTTGTCATCGACATTTCTTCTGATTTTGATAAAGTTGAAACACAAACGTGTTAAACAGCATGACCTTTTATAAAGTTTAAATGAGTCAGCAAAAGATGTGATAGATCTGCTGAATATAGAGCTGTCAGTTTGGTAGTAAACTGTGCTTTCTGGTGCTATGTTCGTTCAAAGCACAGTAATTTGCGATTTGTATTCTAACATTTATACAAAATGAGTTATTATCAAACAACTGCAAACGGTTCATTGATCGCACAAGGAATTTGTATCATCATGTTCAATTTATAAAAAAAATATTACTATATAGCTTAGCGATGTAAACTCAAATGAGCTACGACAGCGTTTTTTTTTAAACGCGTGAAACGAAACCCTGTATACATGCTCTGTAATGCAAAATGTTTTCTCAAGAGAAGCCAAGATACAAATTTAACGTTTTATTGCTAGTCACGAATCTTGGAATATGCATGATCAACTGTAAGCTTCTTTCTTCATCAGACACGTTAGCAGAAAGGAAAAAAACAGGCACAGACTCTTCAGTTAGATGGTATTACACACTAGGATGGTAGGTTTGAGATGAAATACTCCATTGAAATAAATAAAAGTATATGATTTATTTTAAACTATTTAACAATACACCAATGCAAGATAAAATACACCGGCATTTTTCGACATTGTTGACCAGTACGTACAGGGATTATAATTTTGTAAAGTAGCAAATGGTCGCGAATCGTACGTCTCAGCTCAAAACTACTTCCAGGAGTTCACGATAATGCTGATACAATTTATTGTTCCAGTACACAGTATTACTGCTTCTTTACTGTCATCCTAATTCAAGTTTCATATAACATAACGGGAAATCATGTATTTACACGACCGAAGCAACACAGATATCTTTTAGCATTTCGAGATACCGAAATGACAATATATGCTTAATATGGAACAAATAATTTCTTTGTTTGATTTCATTTCAATCATACATTTCAGTGATGTTGGTTACTTGTTGATATTTAATAATTTACCATAACTTCATCAAACACAATATATGTGGAAATTGGTTCGATACATGTTCAAGCTGTATTTGATTTTTTTCCTTTATATTTCTTCTTTTGCGGCAACATTTTCCAGAATGTCTGACGTGGTTTGATATACTAAACTTCTCGTATGAGAGCAGGAGAGGGAAGTCTAAGAAAGGGATATTCTCGCCTCAGAGATGGGGTTTGCTAGGTCATCTTAGACCCAGTGGATGGTGTTACTATTGATGTTCGTATTCAATGTAAGGTTATCTTTCAAGACATTTAATGCATCATTTGCCATCCGATCTATTGCAATATAAATCGATGACGCAGTGTGAATGGCATCGTACAGATCGTCTTGACCATGTATATCCTTAGCATATGATGGGCGAGATAAATGAAAATACTCACCAGTCTCTGGTACGTCACAAAACAAAGCAACATCTTCGGTATGATGACAGTTATGTTGGAAGAACGGCCTATGAGTGCATAGGGCAAGCGTTGATTCGCTTCCGCTACAGATTACGTCGTCCATAATGATGGGTAATGACAGTCCGGTTGTAGAAAATAAGTCAGCAGGCAAAAATATGGATCGGTTACTAAAATTGTATAACAATGATACAAAAATGAATCAACAATAAACGATCAACATACACAAACTACATGTATACTTTATCCCCAGTCTGTAGGAAGTATGAAATATATTTGGTAAATGAATGCAGCAAAAGCCTAGATCAAATGAGCTCTCTAACTCAAAAAGATATAATATGTACTTGAGTACTCATATTTAAGCCTTCTTCGAAACTGCCACGCCGTTAACTATATTGCTTGTACAGCATCGAGGGCATGTGATGATTTGTTAAAGTTCAAAATATTGAAAATAACAAACGAGCAGAGTAGGCCAAAATAGAGGCAATCTTCGAATGTATGTATAGCTAGTAAAACCTTTCCGTTTCTGTTCACGAATGGCAACAGTGCATATGTGGGGTTGGGCAGTCAATATAATATCAAACGAGTGATTAATCAACTCTCCGCGACAATCATTTTTGTCACAAAATAAGAATTTGTAATTAATTAGACAGCTGATCTCTCTCTGGACCATCGTAGCAAGATACGGGCAAAAATCTATGAAAATTTGAGAGTATAATTTTTTCACTTTTGATTTTTGCTGATTTTTTTTGAAATTCAGCAAGCCTCAATCCCTTTAAATTATACATCTATATATAAGCAATTGTTACCTTGCAAATCCAAGCATCCTACAGGCAACGTCCGATTCTTTATTAGCAAAGTGATCATCGCAGACTCTTCCCCATGTGCCATTGAAGTGGACTTCTAGAATCCCTTGGTTGCTTGTACCATGAACAAGACGTGCAGCCAGTGTAGGGGCTGTAACCGTGAATTAATATATGATTATGCCTAGGCTTGTGGACCAATCAGTCGTTATGTATTTATATAAGTGAAGAGCTGATTAACGTGTTTATCCTTTGAAATGTTTTTTATGCTTGGAGCAACGAGTGGTCGGTAAAATGCTATATACAGAGCAAAAGGCTTCTAATTCTGGTTATCCTTTGTAATTCTTTCGTAATCCTCGAACTACGATTACGCGTAAAAGTGCTATATACAGATCAAATAGCGCATATCTCTATGTATCCTGTGTTATGCTTCTTTACGATTGTATCAAAGAGTACGGGAGCGGAACGTAGTACATCAGTGACAGTCATGATTCATGGATTTCTCAGCACAAACATGGATTTCAAAACATTTTTTTAATCTAAGAGAGCACACACCCACACACATGCATATATATACTATCAAACATATGTAAACGTAGATGCAGTCTAAACATAGTAAGATAAACAAAATGGTTTCGTCAATGCAAAGTAAATTTAAGCTTCAGAGAAATACATCTCTTTATATATATGTACCTTTATATGTATGACACTATGCAGTTCTCAAACTCGGCATCGCTAGTTTGAAACATACTTTCCTTTAAAGAACAACGTAAACTAACTTGCCACCTAACATTGTGTCTACTGAGTGTAACCTTTGTACCAAAAGGCAAATGTTTTTGTCATTGTCATCAGCTGCGCTACAGCCATGTAGTCACTTTGTTTTCAATCTACATCAGTCCAGTTTTTAATGGTTACAATTGACTTAGTGTGATTATTAAGTGACTAGCATTTGTGTCACTTTCCTGTCCTATACTTAGAATTATAACTGATTGTAGCAATTCAGTCAATAACTTTAGCCATGTCTCTTAACCGTTTTGCATCCACGACTACAGATTGTTAAATGCTAACTTGATTCAGAAAAAATCCACAGATCAGAAATATTATTTATATAATGTTTTCTCTTTCACGTCACTATCCATATGCAACAACATACATTTAGAAATATCTTCCTGCACACAAAATGCCGTGAGACATGTATGGGATTAGATATATCTGTTGATTCTGTTTAGTTAATACGTACGTGTCTGCGCCTCTGATTTGTGTGATATCAATACCACTGTAAAAGAAAGTTTTACTGTGTGAAAATTATATTGTTTATATTCAGTGTATTCTCTGCTTTCACTATCAAATAATCTGGAAAACCAAGCTTTTATCTTTAAAATGTCGATTTAGTTTTATGAAAGAGGACCTGTAGGCACATCTATACACACGTACACGTATATATCTCATATGTTCTTAGCAATGTATACATTTGCAAGACAATACACGAACACACATATACACACATATGTTTAAAGAAAACTCTTCACCAGAAAGTGTGACAAACTGAAATTTATAAACTTCTCTATACCATCCTCTCAGTCAATAAAAGCGAAAACATGTATCTTTCCACCATATTAACATGTCTGGAATGAATAAGTATTTCGAAAGTTAGAAGGCTTCCTAGTAATGCATACTAAACCGACTTGAACTCACAATACGTTCTACTTTACAATGTTTGCAAAGACTAAATGACATTGGCGAATTAAGAATAATTAGGCGGTCGTTCCAATGCACATTTCCACCAAAGCACACATGAAAATTTTGTTAATGGCCACAGCTGTTCAATTCTTTTTTAATGTGTACGTCATAAATAACCCTGCTACTGTAAGCATCCTAGATATATTAACTCGGTGATTTTTCAATCTTACACCAAACATACCTACTCCTACACGATGTCGCTCAGATAGTGCTCTTTGCAAACAAAATACACGTTTCAGGTCTTTTCCCAGTCTATTCATCCTATTGTTACGTCTTTAACAAATAAATAATTTCCCTAGAAAAACAAGGTAAAAATTGAAAAAATAAATTATGGTTTTGAGAATCAAGTCCTAAAAAAGTCCAAAGATAAAACAAGAATTAAAAATTAGAGGCGCTAGTAAGAAAATGTTCTAATGAATTTGTGTTCGAGTCCCAAGGAAAACCCAAAATGAATGGCGATGATATATGATGTAGCCGGTATAATATCGACGTGGCAATATCTCTTTGTTAGTCCACAAAAAATATTTTCCTGTGTTTGAATTACGAATACAATTCAAATAAGTGTCTTTGTCCATGAATTCTGTATGAGCACTTACATTTTTCCAGAGGAAAAATTATCTTAAAATCCAAATAATTTGAAGAAAAATAAAAATTTAACTCCAACTGGCCACGACAGAAACAAACAACACATTTAAGCCGCGTTGTTTAAAGGCCCAACAAGAATTATTTATCAATACATCACTATTATATCTGAATAATGTGCAATTCCGGAAAAAAAACAGAATTCCGAAATAGAGGCATGTGTAAAGTCACGTACACCCAGACCACCTTCCAGTCTACCGTATCCACATATTAACTGTCATGTAAAAACGGTATATCATATAGCCAGGTCAAAAGATACCGACGCATTATTTCAGATGATTGTCAATTACAAAATTCTTTGAATAAATTACAAACTTATTTCCAAAATAGAAATTATCCTGCATACATAATTGATTCTGCACTGAACAAACCCCATAATCTTACTCAACATGAGGCTTTAAACACAGCAGAATGTAAAATAGAGAGAGAGAGATGTAATTCCTTTCACAATACCATATAATCCTTCATTACCTAATATAGGTCGTATAATTAAAAAATATTATAGTCTCCTAAATTTATCCAATAAAACTAGCTTCAAATCACTTTGCAAAATTAAACCAATTCTCGCTTATAGAAGACCCAAGAATTTGCAAGATTTTTTAATCAGAACTAAACAGACAGAAAATACAAAAATGTAGCAAGCAATATGTTGGACAAACACTACAACTTGTTTCTAAGAGAATGAATATACATCACTTTCATATAAAAAATTATAGAGATCCTCAGTTTTCCTCTAATGTTTCAACACACTTTAACACCAATAATCACTCTCTACTTGATTTTTCTTTCATGCCAATAAATATTGTGCATGGTGACATAAATACTCATAAATACTCATAAAAGAAACGTATTGGATTCATAAGTTAGATACTCTGTATCCTAATGGACTTAATGCTAATGCACTATATAAAATTGTATAATTTAAATTGATATATTGTATATCATTTATAACAATATAATTATATGTATGACTGTTTGTCTCTATTTTATTTTATTATTTTACTTATTATCTAGACCAGAGACGGTCTTATTCACTAAACGATGACAAGTACTTGTCTGACATTTTATCTCAAACGGAATCAATTTATATTGATAAATTCCATCTGCGGAAACGACTGCCGAAATTTTCTTAGCCCTTTCTGTTAGTTGAATTTGCCAAAATCCTTTCAGATGGTCAAATTTGGTGACATAATTGGTATTTTCGATTGTATCACTACAGTCATTGATTCTTAATTGTAGTAATGCATCTGTTTTTGTCATACTGTTCACCTTCATAAAATCACTACACATGCGGAAAGTTTTTTCTGGTTTTGGAATAAGTATACACTCCAGTCACTTTTACTGGGCTGTATAAAATCACAATCCAGTATATACGGAATTTATATTAACATGTATTCCTGTCCGAGAGGGTTGGTTCAATACGGGTGGTGTTTCACAAGTTTGCAATTTACAATATATATATATATATATATATATATATATATATATATATATATATATATATATATATATATATATATATATATATATATATATATATATATATATATATATATATATATATATATATATATATATATATATATATATATATATATAAGTGCTCATATTCAATCAAGAACTGTTTAAGTTTATTTATTTCTTGCTGTTGCAAATGTGAACATTTCTTATTTCTTATCCACATCATTCATAATTTTGAATTCCGAAGATATGTTATTCCAAAGTCATTAGAATCCGATGATATTCCTTCCCTTAAATATTCACTGAATATGACAGGTACAACTAAATTAATTGCAAGCTGAACCTGGCTATCTCGTTCAAGATACTTCTTTAACATATTTATGTGGCAAAGATGTTTTTGATTTTGCCTCTCAGGAGTGTTTATGATGTATTTTAAATAATTTATTTTCCTGTCAACATTTTCAGGACCATAATGCTTGACCATGAAGAGCGTTGTATGGTGTTGGCGAGCAAGCCATAACTCTTTCACCAGGCTGAAAACTCCGTTCCTGTGGGTTTTTATCATATCTTAATTTCATTTTTGACTGAGTATAGTGCAGATTTGCTCTTGCACCTCACAGGCCTTTGACAACTTATACATAAAAATGAAAACATAATCAAGAAAATTAATTTCAGTATCTTCATTAAAAAGTTTATCTTTCAACAACTTCAAACAAGTTCAAAGGAACTGAAGACTAAACATTCTTGAACTGATTCCCTAACAGGAAACAATAGTAGATGAATGCCTTCATTCCAATCTTTATCCATATTAAATCAATATGATCGAATCATATTTTCCAAAGTCTGATGAAATATTTATAATGCCCCTTGGATCTCAGGGCGGAATATATGAATTGTTGGATGCCTAATCCGTACATAAGTTGCTGGGAAGTTCCAGACATACATTTTGAGCCTGATCAGATTGGACAGAGTTGGGATGCCCAAATTGAGTAAAACACTTTATGCAAGATTTTACTATTGTTTTAGGTTTAATATTCCTCAAGGGAATTGCCTCTGGAAACATTGTTGACGCACAAATAATGTTCAACAGGTATTGTTTACCTGACTTGGTCTTAGTTAAGGGATGAACACAATCTGCCATAATTCTGCTAAATGGTTCGTCTAACGCTGGAATAGGTTGCAGATGAGCCTTAGATCTCTTCTGATTCGGTTTTCATAACATTTGACAAGTATGGCACGTTGCACAATATTTACAAACATCAGTTGTGACCTTGATTAATACAAGTGAGTCACGGTCATGTCATCAGTCTTATTAAAACCTCAATGACCAACCAAAGGAGTTTCATGGGCAAGTGTAAGTTGTTCCTATTGAAAGAAACAGGAAATCTCAGGATTTGTGTCCTGTTCGACGACAAGTCATTATCGTTTGTACCATGATTAGAACAAAAATAATGAATATATAAAATAGAATCACTGTGATCGATACATTTTGATTGATCCAAACAAGGCCTGAAAGTGACCTCATCAAAAGCCTGACCAATACATGCGTCAGATAAAGGATTACTTTCCTTATCAAGATCATTCTAAAGAGCTCTCATTACCCTAGCGCTGGTAAAAGCTGTAAAAATCAGGGAAATCTTTTGCAATTGGATCACATTTCTGATCCAAACAAGGCTTGTCAATTACAAGTTTATTTGTAAGTGTCTATTAAATTATATTTTTCATTGAAGTGTCTGATGTCAATATCATATCACTGTAACAAGATCATCGACCTTAGTTGTCTTTGATTTTCAAGTTTTATCTTGCCGATGAACTTAAGAGGGTTGTTGTCATTAAGGATATTAAGCGAAGAGGAAGCTGAACTAATGCAAACTTCAAAATGTTGTAATGCCAGTACCATAGCTGAGCATTTCTTCTCCATTGTTTAATAATTTCTTCTCGAAATATACACTGAGCAAAAGCCAAGCAAAGAATACTCACTAAAACCAAACTTTCGCCCGGAGAAATATCACAACTTATTTATTGTTGAATGAAATTTGCATGGATGCATTTGTATCTAAATATAAACATGTTTTAATCACCAGAAAGTAATTTATGAGTGTGTTACCTTTCTTAGTGATTGGATTGACTAAATAAGAAATACATTGCCATAATCCGATTAAAATTACAGATATAATCCTTTATTTTTTCAAATCCGCTGAGAATATGGAAAGCGAAATTTAATTTTATGTAGTTCTTTTTTTTGCCGTAATGAACCATGCTACAAAATTAGTCAATGGCTTGAAAGATAGTTTCAATTTGTATTACTTGCCTATTTACAGATATGACAAAGTTACAAGTAATCCCGTGGTAGAAATGCAGTCCAGTATAATAAATTATTACAAAGAAAATAATTGTATTGTTTGCACATGATTGGCTTTTTAAGTATTTGTTGTACATATATTGTAATATATTTTAAGCTATCTAACGGTCTCCTAGTATTAATATCTGACAAAAACGTCTTCATCTGTTGGATGTATTATGATATACCTAAACTTCCATGCAAAATATGTGATAAATAATGGTATTACCAGATAATAATGCCAAAAATACCGCTGTAATCCCGTAGAATTGACGTTTCTTCATAATTGAAGTCTTATTTAAAACTCAATCGAGTGTTTTCAGAAGAACAGAAATCCAGTGGTAGCAGACGGAGATTATTGTTGTTAATGCCAGTATAGAGATAATAATTGATAAAGCGGAGTGTTTACTACAACAAATATGAACGATGCTTAAATTGTCAAGCCCACAAGACGTGATGATAATAATTGAACATGGTACAAGGTTAAAATTCCGTACAGGTTAAATTAGTGCCAAGCAAGATATCGGAAACATATGTTGTTAGCCCAACTAGCAATGTTTAGGTGACACAGTGCATGCAGTCATACACATATGACAAGCTACAGTCATGGCTTATAAAAGTATATTTGAATTGATGAATACACTTACCGTATGATGAACAATGCAATAACGAATTCACCCATATATGTATGTATGTATGTATGTATGTATGTATGTATGTATGTAGGTATGTATGTATGTATGTATGTATGTATGTATGTATGTATGTATGTATGCATATATGTATGTATGTATGTACGTACGTACGTATCTGTCTGTCTGCCTGTCTGTATGTCTGTATGTATGTATGTGTACGTATATGTGCAATCACTTACAAGATACACAAATGTATTTAAACACGTTCGAACAGTAAAATGTATCTTTTCAAAGTATCGCTGACCTAACGAAGTGATAGTAGAAAGGATCGACAACGTGAACGATGCGTTTATATAAAGGTCAAATCAGTACAAATTAGAATATATAGAGTAGAAGCTATCTAAAGCTTTCGATAACAGCACGTTCAATGAAAATTATTGCAGAAAGAAATTACTGAATTTTCTTTCATGCACTCAGACAAATATGATGCTAAGTAGTATGCTTTTTATAGACACTTAAAAAACAGGATGTGGAATTATTTTACTCAAAATAAAGCTAAAAAATGGGCTGATTGATTGCCAAGCCACGTTGATATAATAATATAGCTAACATGACTATAATTTACAAAAGGAAGAAAATAGTTTAATCGAAGTTTGTGCACATATATGTCTTATCTGGCAATCGATTGAAACATTTGATATAAATAGGCGAGATTATAAATCATAAATATAAATTTAATTTTTCGAATTTGCAAGAAGGTGATTTTCAAATCAGTTATTAATTTAGTTGTTAGTATATTTATGACATGAAAAGAGAGAATATAGGTATGTTATTGTATACACAATTCAAATCGAAATAATACTGTAATTCATGCAACAGTCATTAACACAATGAACAAGTACAGCGCTAAGCTTCATTGAATCACATCATTATATAATTAAATAGATTATGTTAAAAACAGCGATTTCGTGATGGCTGATGATGACACTATTTCACAACATATTTCCATTTCTAACATAGCCAATCAGAAATTTTTGAGCAAAATTGATACTCGTTGGCAAGAACATTACGAATTAGAAATAGCTTCAGATTATTACCAATTTGTATCCAAATGATTATGAATAGACCAACAATGTTTGAATAAATGGCGACCTAAGACTTTTAACTTGCAAAGCTTATAGAGGGAATAATAAAGTTGGATTTGCTTACACAAATGCACCATCTGCATTAAGTATACATATATGTCAAGATTAAGTGTTGTCAGTGTAGTAAACATAGCTTTCAATTATTAAACTTAATACTTAAAGGTTTTTGAGAAATAATAAGTATATTATGCATATAATTATTTTTCTCTGGAAATTATATAATTGTGTATGCTCTTACTCAAATTAAAAACTAATAACTGTTTATTTGATATCATAGCATCATTGATACACATATGAAATAATTCTTATTTGAGACCATAACAAGACAAACTTGACAAATATGAGTATCAGTTTCAAAATTTTTGATGAACGAAGAAGAAATTGTTAAAAATGAACTTAACAATTATCTTAACGTATTGAAAACCAAAACAAATTTAAACGTTCAATAATAGTGATGAAGAGAGAGAGAGATGAGTACAGTAATAGGTATTATAGAGTAAATCAGCTGTCAAGTTTATCGCGATCTTACATGAAAGAAAGCAGTACAACAAATTGCGTTCTAATAATGGACAATTTTTTTTAATTCAAAATCACACTTAGAAGAACAAACCAAAATGCAAACGAGGAAATGAAATAATTTACATACTGTCAAAAGCTATATATTTCTTTACAGTTAGGTAAATTATGACTTTCAAAGAATCACGGAGGCAGTACACAGTTGGAAGCAAACTCGGAACACATGATAGACAAGAAAAACAGGAAAAGATAATCCTTTTCAAATGTGTATGCACATTAAATAAATTTACAACGGCTGTTAGATAGCTTGTGTAATTTATATTTCAATGTGTCATTATTTATTGGATAATGTTTTTGGTTACAATCATAATAGGATTATGAAAGTGAAATTTGTACAAAAATACAAAAGTAGAACAAGTTTTGTCAATCAGCAGTAACAGCAAGAAGAGGAGAAAACGAAAGAGAGAGGAAGAAGAGTAGAGAAAGTGCGGCAAATGAAAGAAGACGGAAGATGAAAGTCAAACGATGACGGTGCTACTAAATAGTGTGGCAAGGTTAGTATATCTGAGAGAAATGTATCAGATTTCTTTAACTCGACCTGAGAGAAAAAGACTTTCCCTGGCCAAATATTCCGACCCAGTAATCGCTACCTCTACGCTCATTACCCATGATATACCATCAGCAGCAGCGACCACTACCAAATAATCCACAGTGTCAGGTGATGAAGAACGACTTCGCCGTGGCAAGGGTACATGGCAGGTAAAGCTCATCACGTCCACTTTATAATATTGTTAAACGAAATCACCCAGCTGTCTTTTACAGGTGCAACCATCTCTTTGGAAATGATAGTCTACTCAAAGAATCCCCAATCAAGTAAAACTGAAATCCTTTTTCCCATGATTTTGTAATGATGTCGTGTGTGAGTGCGACGGTGTAGGTCCTTATTATAAATCGAGACCATGAGATACTTGTGCTTTCTTTCACCGTTTGAAAATCACAACGAAATTTCTTATCACATCAGCAAACAAAATATGTCTTCTCCCTTCAATATTGTTTCCATTTGAATAACTTCAAAGGAACATGTTTTTTCTCATCGTCACTTTCTTATTTTCCTATCTTTAAGGACGGGTATGGATTCTTCTTCTAAACTTTAGGAAGACCTATCCACTTTCACGTCTTGTTTGTTGGTTGTTGTTTTTTGTGATAGATCACTCTGAAGATCATTGTCCTTTCTTCCGACAATGATAACATATACATTGGTCCCTGCCCCTCCTTTCTCGACGTTGTGCATTTTATGGAATACAATGTCCCTTTTTCTGACAAATGCAGGAAGTGTCTAAAATGATGTCTCGAGTGGAAGTGTAGTCCTTCTTTGAAGTAAATTTCCCTATAACGCCCCTCAACACTTTGATCCGTGGCGTGTCTTACTACTTGGCTGTCTTAGATCTGAATGAATATGCTAGCTCTATGAAACTGAAAAACTCACCCTAGATATGCAATGGTCCACGTGGTCCACAATCTAGTCAATTTCAATCTTGCAATCTTGCTAAAACGATCATCCTATTTCCACAAGAATAAACAAGAACTTAAGAGGACATGACTTGACATATCACCTATCACTCGAGCTCACGTTGTGGCTCAAATCCAAGCCAACGATTCTAACCGTGAATTGAACGACCATAAACTAAAGCCTTATACGTCAGGCCACATACCAAGAGAGTCTTAATTAGATTATATATATATGGTCGGTGCCTAAAGAATAAAAATTGGCATCGGCTCCGGGCTGGTGACTTAAATAAACTCACAAGCCCTGATTGAGATTCATCAAGCCCAGACAATTCATACCTTATAACTCTCAAACGGGGAGAAAAACCGCCCTTGTTTTGGGGTATTTACACACTTATCTCATAATATCGTAATATATCCCGGTTTTTCAGAGAACACCCTATTATTACATTGTATTTGTACATTTTTATTTCTCAGAAAAATAAACTCCAAACTATATATAAATATATATATAATGTATGCAATCTACAAATACCATATTATATTGTATCACACGTGAATGTTGCAGTGGCAAACTCAGTGCCTAATTTAGGAATAAGCTAATAAGCTAAGCAAGCTATAGCTTAGGGCCCCACATTCTGAAGGGGCCTTTCAAATTTATTTTACACCAAATAGGGCCACTACATTTTCCTTAGATTAGGGCCTCGACATGTCTAAATCCGGCACTAGATGATATAATTATATCACACGGCAGTTTTTTCTTCAGTAAACAGAATGCTAAAATCAAATTTTATTCACGTAAATTTCAGATTTTTTAAAACTCCTTCTACAGTGCTATAGAACGAACATTTAACAAAAATCAAATTGTCACCAGCTTAAATCCCATTAATGTTCACTGTGAATGCTGTGTAATTTTCTTTGCAAACAAACTCGCATCTCCATTTCCGCCAAAGAAACTTGGCCAGTTAAAAACTGATATTCCTCTACCGTATATGTAAAGCTGAATTACGGTGATTAAATTAAAAAAAGGAATAAAACGAAATATGCTACGTAGCATACGTGCCCCCCATAACTAAGTCAGAATAAATATATTCAGTAAACAGTGTTACATGCCTAGCAGCAGGGAGGGTGAACAGATCAATTTTGGAGGAAGTCTTCTTGAAAATAAAGCTACGTACAAAAGCATTAAGAATACAGGGCCAATAGCGCCAAACCGAAGCCTCTAACCGACCGAGATTTTCTCTAACTGGGGTAGCTCGTTTTGTTACTTTATTTTTTGTGGGTTGTTTCTTCAAATTTGCATTTGTGTTTTGTTTACGTTTCGGACAAACATGGTTGGTTGCACCCTCCCTACTGATGATTTTCTTAACCAAATATTGTTCAAGACATACACGATATCGTGACCGAGGATCATGCATATTTATAGTGATAAATCCGTGTGGCGTAGATTGAGCCTTTGAAAAGACGTTTTTGAACTTAATTATATCTATATCCCATGAACAACAAGTTTGATCAATGTTTCGCAGAGTATGTGGGCCAACTCCATTAAACACAACTAAAATATTTTAGTTATATATGGTCGCTTTAGGTATTTGTGAATATCGTTGAGTAAAATAAATCAAGTATGTGTTTTCTGTCTGCCGCGATAAAATATCTGAGCTGGATTAGATTGTTTGCCATCATCACATCATCGTATGCTACGAGATTATTAAAAAATGGAGGTCATTTACAGAAGGTGCTTCATCAATATTGGTGACAAAATCAACAATATCATTACCATTCTCGTCCACACATTTTCCGTTTTCATTAAAATCTTTAAGCACATCTTAACATCTCTGATCATCTATAGATGGTGTCACTAAATAAAACTTATCGAACTTGAGCCACCTCAATTTCAGCTTAAGTAATAATTGCATCCTACCAGACCCAGATGGTTCTATGATATTTGCTCTGATACAATTTGGTACCGGTGCATGATGTTTTACTGGCTCGTGCTTTGGTGTCGCTGAGAAATCAATTATATTTATGTTGTAGAAATATAATACATAATAGGTAAGTGTGTCAAATGTGGTCAAGCAAATACAAATTTATCTCCTGACACAAAGTGTCTGGTGGTAGTATCGTTGCTTCATTGGGAAAATTACCATGAGTTACATGGGCTATAGTCCCTGGAGAAAAACATCGTATTGGATATAAATAATGTCGTCCTAGAACCCGACTTGACGAACATTGAAGTCTTAAATGAGTATAATGCGGTGACTCAAAATCAATATAGCTCACAATTGTACCTAATTTAGATCCTTCCAATACGTAAACATTACTTCTATTTATAAATGTGTTCTCTCCGTTGTATCGGTAATTATAAAATCGAGTTCAGCATCATCTGTAATTGATCTTGTACAATGTCGTTTATGATCAAATGATCCTCCTTGCGTAAATTTACCAATTATTTTTCTGCCAGGATCTCTTGCGATTTTATTCATAAAACCAGTTATTTCGGGATTTTTAATATCAGAATATTTTGTTTACTGTGTTAACCAAACTTGTTTTTGCGAACTATATGATCTGCTTCACCTACTATTAACAATAATATTTTTTATATTAATCATATATCGCAATAAAACAATTGGTGCCCACATAGTTTCTGAAAAGTGTATGCAAACCAGAAATAACAAATCGGATGAAGATTTTTGGCAAGCTCAAATGATTCGACACAAACGATTCCAGTTAAGTCAAAGTCTGGTAATATTCCGTTTATTGCAATTCTGGTCATTTCGTGTGTTGGATGACCGGATCATCGTAAAATATTCAAACATTCACCCATTCCGAGCAAACGTCCAGGATACCATGCAACCATATCAATCTAATATGTTTATAATCGTATTTATTATTCTAGAATCTGTCGTGTCCATATTCGATATAACTGCACTGGACATCTTTAAGAAATTCGTATCGCGTTGGTTTCCATGAATTTTCTTTCTGAGATTAATAAGCATAAACTTACGGAACAACTACTCATCAATTGTACAGCATCGTCATTGGTATATTTCAATGCAAGGTTTTTCACTTCTTCAAAGGGAGAAAAATATCTCCACTAGGCCGTACAAAATGATCATTGTTTCCATCATCGTAACTTTGAAACAACCACATGTATAAATTATCATTTTTACTGATATTTCTGATAAAATCAAACATATCACAGTTATAGACTTTAACAGTTTGATTTCGTGGAAATATTGTTATAGCAGAAGTCCAAGCAGATTATGATCAATAATATTTATCGGAGCTCCTTTCCATAAATGTTTTGACTCGTATAATACTTCTCCTGTTATTGTTTTTACCATTACCGGGAATTTTAGTGTTCCTTTATCTTACAACATCATTTGTTGTAGCTCCTTTAACCTTGACTGATTCAGGCCATTTTGTTTAGTTTATTTCCAGGTATCGCGTTTGTGAAGTGTTCTGTAACTCGTTCTGTTACACAATTTATTTTCGAAAACTTCACAGCTTTCAGATCATGAACTCTAGGTTTATCATCTATCGGATATATTGCATAAATAACTGCATTCACAGGATACACTCGTTCATACTACGGTTTATCAATACTAGTCAACATTCCTGGTTTGGATTTTTTATTTATCGCAACTACATTTTCAGTGAGAAGAGGGGCAGAGCCATATTTGTCAAGGATAATCCAAGTATCGTCTTCCGCGGTATCTACCTCTACATTAAATTGTCTTCTACTGAAACATATTTAATTGTCAAGATAATGTATAATCGTTGATGTTCGTTGGTCATTCATTGTATCATCGATAACACATTTGGTGTTGCCCATGATTCTGAATATTGACCACACATATGATGCGCCATTTTCTTGATATTCTTTCTTGGCGTCATGAATACTTTTAATCAGAGTTTTCGCCGGATCAACCAGGGCTCGCCTCCGCAAGTCATGGGTTATTCTGTCAAGATCGAATCTAGATTTAGAAGGTTCGATTTTAGATATTATCTCAAACTCTTCCATATTATAATTAATACAAATACATATTTTAACTGAAATACAATTATATATATAATACTTCAAACAAAGAAAAACTGTCAATGGCTTATGATAGGTTCAACAAATCACTGTAACAAAGTCTGCGTAAACGAATTATGTGGACTTCACCTACAAAACGTGCGTCGCGGAAGTCTAGGGCAAAAACCGTGATTGAAGTGTGGTGTTGAGCTTAGAAGAGAAACGCAGTTGTGTGTGCAATGTTGTGGTAAGCAATACAGGGAACTGAAACGATATTCTGATAACAAAGTAACCTCGTAAATGATAAGGTGATACAAAAACACTAAAGTCTATCTCGTCAGATATTCAATAGATTTATTAAGACCAATAATATTACTATCTAAATGGAGCAAAATAACTTTGAGAAAACATCCTATTATCAAAAAGTATGAGGCATCTCTTGATGGTGTACTTAGGAACTGTCGACTAAAAAGTCCAGTCGTTTTGTCACTAATACTGGTTATATCATGTTCAGCGCCGGGGGTACGAAATATTATCTTTCTCATAAATTAATCTACAAGCGTTATCAAGGTGTAATCGAAGACGATCTTGTGATCGGTTACATTCATTCAGATCCGTAAAATAATTCCTTCTGTAATTTTCTTGCCATTACACAAAGTCAAAATTGCAAATGTGGTGAAACTGGTATGCACACAACAATTAACAGGAGGAATATTAACTATGTGAAGGTGGAGACTTGTGAAGAAATAATATTTCAATCAATGAATACAGCTTTGAAATATTTTGATATTTGCATACCTTTAGTTGAACGAGTCGCAGATAATATTAGCAAATCATACTTTCGAAGAAATAGAAGCAAAACATAATATTTTAGTATCTCGCATTGTTTGATATAAACACTCTGAATGAAGAGAGATATCACTGTCGGGTTAAAGATAGAGCGACTAAAAAGTTATCTCGCATGTATTTTACAAAAGTATTCGCTTATAATTAAATTATTATGTTATTGGAATTTTTTTCCCAACGTGTTGCAAATAATATAAAACGTCGGTATATTTTTAAAGAAATACAAACAAGGGTATCTTACTTCAGAATATAACGCTGTTGTAAAACAGAGAAATGCAACGTCAATTACTATATTGTAAGATAGACCTATTCAACGTCAATGTCGGGGCCCCGAGTGGCCGAGTGGTCTAAAGCGCTGTCCGTTACGGATCACTGCCATCTCACCCCTGTCTGCGTGGGTTCGAGTCTCGGATTCAGCCAATGTGGGTATGTGAGAAAGCTTGCCAGTAGCTTCTCGTGGGTCAGTGGTTCTTTCCCGGGTTTTCCCGGGTTCTTCCTCCACCATTAATACTGGTCGCCATGTATAGCCTATCGTGTGTTGAAAAATGGCGTTAAACCCTACAGCAACAAAAACAACAACAACAACAACGTCAATGTCTCTGTCATTGGACTAAGTCAAGGCATAAAGGTAGAGAATGTATCAAAAAATCAAAAGTTATTTACTGATGAATAATGTTTTCTGGTTGTTTTCTAACGAACTTTTCCTCTTTTTATTTCTGAATCTGTTAGGTTTCTTGCTTCTTCTAGATTTTGTATGCTATATCAATTAAGAAGAAAAAAGGCGAAAACGCCACGCCCATTGCTTTCTAAGTATTGGTTAGCTTCACTAGCATAGGACCCGTTTTATCGTTGGTGTTCCCTCCTTGCTCGCCCTTCAAAAAAGTAAGTACACCCTCCCAACATGTGACCAAGTGGTGGATTCACTTTTGCAGTCCCCGGCGTTGGTTTGGGGGAGGGTGTGCAGAAAGCTGTTGAACATAAAGAAGGCCCATATAAGTATTGTGTCCATCTTAAAGTGAAGTTATAGAATACGTTAGTGTTGTCCCGCCCTTTGAATTAAGTTATATAATGTCATTAGAATTAAGTTAGATAACATTATATGTTGTGATGTCAATAGAAATAAAATTATATATACTGTAAATATGTTGATATATATACTGTGTGTTCCTTAGAACTAAGACTGTATATATGGTAAATATGCTACTATATGTACCATGCCCTCCTTAGAACTAAGATTGTATTTACTGTAAATATTTGACAATCTAGGAGTTCACGTGTGGGTTGTTGTGCCCTCCTTAGATCTAATATTGTAAATATACCGCCCTCTGAACTTGCTAGATTATCGTTTCGTAATCTTGGAGTTCACATTGGGGTTGTGCTGTCTATATAATTAAGTTAGTGTTGTGTATTTGTAATTTTAATTATATAATGATTTCTTAGAATATTAATTCTATTATTTCTTTAATTCAAAAATTAAAACAAGATGGATAAGAAATATATGATCAACTCAATCCTGAAAAAAGTATTTGTAATTTTGATTCATTGCAATATCGAAAATCTGAAGAGCGATATGCACTACCAGCAGAAAACAGATTAATTAATCTGATTGAACAATCTATGTTCCATTCCTTGGCGACAGTCAAAGATGCAAGAGTTGAAAAATTCGTCTCTCTCTCTCTCTCTCTCTCTCTCACGCGCGATTGAAAAACTTACATCAGATTTATATCATGAATACGAAACAAAAAAGATTGTGAAAACACACGTAACACAATTAAGAAAAAGAATGTCAGATCGTCACAATGAAGGCTATGTCAGTTACCGTATTGATTGTGAAGGTGCAAGTAATAAAAACTTCACTAAAGGGGATTGTGAACGTAAAGGTTATGGCAACAGCGACCGTTTCAGTATTGTAACAGATTGTGAGAATGGAAACAATAACAAAGTTACCAGCGATTGTGAAAGTAAAAGTGTTAATATCAATTAATGACACCTGTAATATTTATTCTGAATATAATATTTGTTATGATTCAGATTATTTTTTATTCTGATGATAATAATTTCCCTGATTCAAATTTACTGCCATTCTGATAATGACATTTATTCTCATTCAGTACTATAATTATTATTTTTAGTAACATTTACCACATCAAATTATGAAATCAGTCCTATAATCTTCTTTTTTTAATATCATGTACCTTATCAAATTATAAAATCTGAATGATTTTCACAATTTTAAATATCATATAACTCCTCTTATTATTAAATAGTATCGATGATCACAATTGTGAGAACTATTTACCCCATCAAATTCAATAATCAGTGAAGAACAAGACTTTTATTTTTATTTTTATTTTGACAATAATATTTATTCTGACAATAATATTCATTCTGATAATAAAATTTATTGCGAAAATAATATTTATTCGGATTAAAATATTTGTTATGATATTAATATTTATTCTGATAGTAATATTTATTATGTCATTTTCTGTTTTTCAGTAGGATTTTTACAATCTCGAATACCATTTACCCGATGAGATTACACAATCTGACTGAATTTCACAATTTCGTGTATCATTTACTTGAGATCTGGACAAGAATCAATAAAATATAAATTCTGTTTTAATATATTTTTTTGTTACTTTACAATGTCAAGTGTGATATTGTTATTATGTAATTGTGTTATGTTGTCTGTGTGATGTTTTATTATTTTTAGTATTATTTACCCAACAGTTTGACAAAACATTTTGATAATCTGATTTATTTATAATATATCCAAACATTTGATGAAATTGTTTGATAATGATATTTAATGTGGGTAATATATTCACCAATTTGAGGAAAACTAACCATTAATCTGAAATAATATTAACTACGATTAAATCATTCTAAAATGAATGATAAATACCAAATTTTTAATAAATTTGACTAATAATCTTATTTAATTTGGGTAATATTCCCATCACTTTGATTAAATAAGTTTTTGTATTCTAAATCAGATTCAATGATTTTATCATTGATTTTTCTTCTGCCTTGACTTTGTGAAGGGAATCAGATACTATTTTTTTAAAGCTCATCGTACTGAATGCAAGGATGTGCATAATTCAGAATTTTATCTATATAATAATAATAATAATACTAATGAGGACTTTGTATAGGGCCTAATCTTTAGAAGCTATAAGCGCTTTACTGCATTAGACAACACCTATAAGATAAAAAACATATAATGATATGATTCCAAAAACAAACACCATGAAATTAGAAAACAATAAAAAACATGCTGAGAATATTTAAGGCGAAAACAATAGGTCTTCCAGTTTGTTCTTGCAGTCGAAATAAGTGAGTTTTGAGAGCCCTCTTGAATGTGATCACTGTGTGTTTGTGTCTGGGCCTTGGTATGCAAAAGAATGCTGTCCATATGACTTTGTTTTCATACTTGGAATAATGAGTGTACGATTGTCGGAAGAGGAGCGTAATTATCTTGCAGGTGTCTACACATGGGTTAGGTCGGATAGGTATGTTGGACTAGAGTCCGACAGTGAAACGTAGCACAGAGATTAAATTTTGTGTTTGATTCTGGATCGAATGGATAGCCAGTGTAGGGTCCAGAGCAACGACGAGGTGTGCTGTGATCGTGGTACTCTAACTATGATCCGAGCAGCTGTGTTTTGACATAATTGAGTTACAATAGTCCAGTCTTGAAAGTACTGATGGACACACAAGTGTTTTAATGGCATCAACTGGAAGATATTTGCGAATTTAGCTGATGCGTCTCAGCTCAAGATATGCAGCCTTGCATATGTTTATGACATGTTGGGACAATGTGAGAGTACCCTCCAGAGTAACACCTAGGTTTCGTACTGATTGTCTGAATTTAATGTTGGTGTTAATTTATTGTTTGAGGTAAAGGATGTGAATGAGAAAGTCTTTGTGTTGTAATCAGAATGGCTTCAGTTTTATCATCATTCATCTGCAGCTTGTTACATGTCATCCATGATTTCACATCAGAAATGCATCTCTCTACACCTTGGATGGTAGCATCAACTTCAGTTGGGTGGCCAGATTTGTATATTTGGGTGTCATCGGTGTACAATTCCTGAGACACTGGATGATGATCTATGACACTTGAGAGTCGCTGAGTGTATAGAATGAAGATAACAGGTCCAAGAACAGACCCCTGTGGAACACCACAACATAGATTAACTGGGTTGGAGTGTATTCCATTTGAAGACACAATTTGTGTCCTGTTGACCAAGTAGGACTTGAACCACAGTAAGGCTGTATCATGAATGCCAAATACATGCTGGAGACGGTGAAGTAATATATCGTGGTCTATTGTATCAAATGCTGCAGACAAATCAAGGAGGGTGAGGACTGTAATCTTTCTCCTATCCAACGCAGAGAGAATGTCATTAACTACTTTTAGAAGAGTAGTTTCAGTACTGTGGCAAGGGC
Organism: Sinohyriopsis cumingii; assembly: GCA_028554795.2. NCBI lineage: Eukaryota > Metazoa > Mollusca > Bivalvia > Unionida > Unionidae > Sinohyriopsis > Sinohyriopsis cumingii. Next base: position 102,233,069 of record CM068833.1, read on the forward strand.
GATATGCAGATTGTACATTGCTAAAATGACTGTTTGAATTTAGATGAGATACAAGCTGGGATAGACAACCTTTTCTAAGATATTTTATATGAACGTAATTGATATAATTATTGTAAAATAGTAATCACACGTTGTGTTGTTCTGAAGGGCAATGAAAGGTGTTGTATGATTTATTGTGTCTTACACAGGTTGTTTGTATACATGTTTAGAATCTATATATGCATCTATTTGCATATATTTATCCTTTCATCTCTCTCTCTCTCTCTCTCTCTCTCTCTCTATATATATATATATATATATATATATATATATATATATATATATATATATATATATATATATATATATATATATATATGGGTAAATGTGTGGGTAGGGATAGGTTTTGTATCAGGTGACAGGGCTTGTGGAGTTTACATTTAAAGAAAATATATACAAGTAATGTATGTAAACTGTATAGTTTTGTATTCTTTATCCAAATAACATACTTGATTGCAATGGAGCTCATTAATGACTATAGGCAATTATATTGCCGGAGACAGTGAGCACATGGCATATCTTTCTAGTGTGACCGCCACAAAATGCATTTGTCCATCTATTAGAGCCATTAACTACCATTTGATAAATTGATAATTTGCTTCTATTTTGAGCTACCGTTTCCCATTCATGTTTCTTAAAACAGCAAATGAGACGCTGGGGGTCTGAACGCAAACGTTTTTGAGAAAACGATAAATCAGAGAACTAAAAACAGGGCATGATATGCATACCATGCGCAGCAGGCTCAGACATTCGACCGTAGGAGAGTACAACAACACGTGTGGATAGTTTTGATATCTTTATTTTGTTAACTGACCAAAGGTTTACTTATAAATTTTCGATTTATTGTTGTTATGTTTTGCTGCAAGCATGCAGTTGAATGGGTTCATTTAAATAAGAAATAGCTGATAATTTGTTGATTTCAAATGTTCATTTTATTAACGCAGACATTATTGATGATCACGATACAACCTGTACTCTGTATTTAGATCAGACAATATAGTATATATAGTTTAAATTGAACATTACAAAATTCAGCAATGACTCTGTTTGGTATAATTTCAGATTATCTTATCTTAATCTTCTTCGATGTATTAGGAAGTTAGCAATGTTTTCTTTACAAAGTTGCCTTTCTTGGGCGCATGTTGTTATCGTCCACCTGTGAAAAGTATTAAGAACGTTACAATGTTTGTTATGAAGCTAAATACTGTTTGTTATGAAGTTAAATAAATAATCATGTAAATAACGACCTGCAATGAAGAACACAATCATAAGTTGATGCATTAATGTGCAATACTTATTGCTTTCACGTCAGGATAGAAATTAACCAATCAGTATTTAAGTCTTGCACATGTGGAGTGAAGGTAATACATATCCCGAGTTTGACCTTAGGGCTGATATTTGCTGTAAGCTAGAAATCTGATTGAAAAATCACTTTTAATCAGATGTGAGTGGATATTTAATAAAATGATCAGTTCAATGCATTTTCTTTCATTTTCCCCGACAAACCAGAGTTCTGGAATATATGTAATAAAACAACAGTCTATGACTGCATCGGTTGATATATCAGAATATCTCTTTATTTTGGCAGGGCAGATGTCTTCGGCGATAGCGACACATTCGCCCAAATTGAGAGCCAGTGAATTTTCCATAGCACATAGACACATATTAGGATTAAATGCGACAGAATTTTCAATTGTTTGAGGTTTAAACGGTGTTTATATTTCTTCATGTAACTAAGCATACAATATAGAGTAGTTCCGACGAATAGACGCATATGGAATATAAGCAACATACCTGATATAGTGAAAGGAGTCCACAACAAACGTTTCATTTGACTGTAACTTGAGAAAGCCCCGGTCAATGATAAATTTATTATATAATTGTGTTCTACTTTTGTAAACTATTTTATGAAGGCTTTTCGAAGCTTCATCGATAATGATACTTATTCACGGCATACATAGTATAATACCTTTACCTTAATCAGTAATAATGACATGGCAATGGAAAGTGTTCCAGATGCAAAACAAATGATCAACATTTATAAATCGGAATCAGTCACTCATTAAACACCTTGTACTCACTTTATCAGGAACATGACATACCCAATATCATTTCAGATATAATACATGTTGATATCAACAATCGGATCTACTTTCTTCATAAATGTATCATCGTTCCAACTATTTTAATAGAAGCCACTAAAAATCAGACAATGAAGGCCTCATAAAGTAGTAATAAGATTAATAAATCGCTTTCTCCCTCCATAGATTTTATATTTAAAATAGCACTTAGACCCAAAAGAAGTCAGTGATACCTGATATTGAATTATCGTGATATAGTTGAAGAAAACTTCACCTCTTATATTATGATATCTCGTAAGAGGCAAGTTAATTGTATGACATTTTTCATCAACGCTTTCGAAGTTGATGTCAGATCCAAATAAATGCCTTTAATATAGGTAAATATGTACATCATAACACATAATCAAGGATAGTTAGTTCATCCCAAGTAACTTGTGGATGACTGAGTATGACAATGCAGATTTAGTTAGTAAATAATTTGCAACCGTATCTTAATAATTTAAAACATTTAAATTGCAACAAGAATTCTGCTAATGTATGCATTCCATTATGCCTCAGTGCAGAAATCAATAAACAAACGTGATTAAAGTTTGACGAAAATTAAGATATCGTACATTTAGTACCAACCTAACACAGAATATCGCTGTTTTCAAAGCGGAGAATGACTAAAGAAGAAAAAAGCTGTAGCGTAACAATCAAACGAAGTAATACCTGGTGCACCAACGTGCCCTTGAATCCCATGAGTACCACTGATGGCGTTATTACACAATGCAGTGTCACAGCATGTGATCCTCATTCCTGTAACTCGCTTTCTACCGATGATGCTTGGTATAGAATTTAAAGCCTGGCAAACCTGCAAAAATTGTGTATATGTATATATTTAATTTGTACTTCAGCGATCGGATTTCCGTAATCTCGAAGAAAGCCTCTAATAATTCGCAACAAAATGATATAAAAGTTAACGAATATCAATTGTCACATAGCTACTAATATTCATGAAGTTTAACCCAGCTCGGTGTTTAAAGAACTTGTTCTATTTTAATCGCCAAATAAAAATATGCAGAAAAAGGAACAACACTATAAAACCATTAGCTCATGCGACGGAATATCAGTGAATTCTATAATTCAAGAAGATCGGTCTACATTGAACATTTTCTCATAATAGTGCAAACTATTGTGATTAAAAATGGAACAGCATTCAGAACAAAATTACCAGCACTTACGAGTTTACTCTGACAGGACTGACTGTATAAGATCTGATGATTGATCTCGTACATGGATATTTGACAAGACTGTCAAGAAAGAAAATAATAATAATGATAATAATAATGTAAAGGCGGTAATTCACACAATGATGCTTTCGTTTAGTTATCCATTGTTTTCATCCGAAAATCTTACTGGAAAATTGATGTATATATTTGATACATTTAGAAACTCATTTATGTTCGTGTAAATTTTGCACACTTGTTAGTTCAAACATATTTTTTATTTCTAACGAGCATTAATGTTTGAGCAATAAATTCTTAAAATCAAGAAAGCCACCCCACTGACACTATTCCTACAAAAGGTATTAACATAAATAATGAATGTCATATTAGAACAGATTGAGAGGAATACACGTGGGGAAACAATCTGTACAGTATACATCTAACATATACTAAACTCAACATTAAGGAAGCATTCAACATTTATAAATAAATTCTTGGACTGACATAAATGTTCAGAAATTGAACTCACATAATGAATACAATTTGTAATGAAAGTATGCACTGCTATATTTAATGTCCTGCAAAAAGAACACATGCATGCTATCCTAAAAGAAACTGCGACATACCGTTTCAAGACCCGTATAGCAACTAAACAACGTTTTTATTCTATGTTCTGGAAATGGTTTGTAGCATTCTGTAAATGTTTTCAATTATTCGACGGCAATTAAAGAATGTACTGCCATTGTGAAGTGGTGAATCTTTTTTTCATATGCTGTTATTCATTTAATTTGCAAAAGTTGTTGGAAAAAAGTATGATTTCAGAAATGCTGATCTTTACACAAAAAGAGATAGGAAAATTAATAGAACCTGATCAGTTACAAACGGACGCACAGGTACATTGATATTTGTCACGAGTTTTGCTTTTGGATGCCCCACAAGACCTTACACATGGCAGTCTGACCCGAAAATATCATTACTTTATTATATTTAGGAAGTTATTTTACGACAGATTGGTCCAAGCAGGCCTTAAATTTTCAACATCGGCATTTAAACGGACTTGATTGCATTACGGTTTGAAGAATAGAATACCATCCAGATCCTTTGACGAATAAACTCATGATGCCTTATTTTGGCTTGAAGAAAACCGCAGACAGCATATATACATTTGTACAGGCAATTTCCGACAATGTGATATACCCTATGCAAATCTTATGCTGTGCTTACTGAATACAATACAAAAAGTAGAGGCACCAAAAACAAAATCTTTCTCTGCTTCGAAGGTATAATATCCATAATGGTACATTTATATATATATATATATATATATATATATATATATATATATATATATATATATATATATATATATATATATATATATATATATATATATATATATATATATATATATATATATATAGGCATAATTCGTGTATTCAGTTATGCCACCCCATTTTGTTTTACATATTATATTATTAACCTCCTGGATATTGTTTCTTGAATAGAGGAAGAAAAGGTCATTATGTATCAGTTCAGACATTTCTTTGAAGTAAATGATATGTCCCAATTTGTAAATGTATCAGTTCAGACATTTCTTTGAATTAAATGAAAGTTCCAATTTGTAAATGCTTCAGTTCGCACATTTCTTTGTATTAAATGATATGTTCCAATTTGCAAATGTATCAGTTCAGGCATTTCTTTGTATTAAATGATATGTTCCAATTTGTAAGTGTATCAGTTCAGACATTTCTTTGAATTAAATCATGTTCAAATTTGTAAATGTATCAGTTCAGTACATACATATATGCACATACACACGTACATGCATGCACGCACGCACGCACACACACACTTACATACATACATATATACATACATACATACATACATACATGCATACATGTATACACACATGTATGCATACATACATATATACATACATATATATTGGAGTATCTGCAACATTATTTCTATATCCAGCGCACTTCTAAATGGTGTGTGCATTCAATACGAGGTTACATTATTATTGCATTAGATATTTCACTTTTGTTGTTCATGTCTTGTTTATCATTTCATATGTGCATCACACAGTGATAGAATTGAATGAGTTTGCATCTGAAATAACACGGAAAGATTAAATATGTGCAGGGTTGCCTGTTCTTCTGGTGCATATTTTACATCTGGCATTAAGTTATGCATATGTTTAAAGGTTTATTTATGTATGTAAGTCCGATAAACGCAATCACCAAATTTATGTACACTGTCACTGTATCTCACTAACATACTTTAATTGTTACTTTGATTTCATGTACTAAGCATGAATATTTATTGTGTCTTGTTTAAAACTAGGTGCTTCCATTGGATATGTATTGCTTAATAGGTTCAGTGGGTGTTTCTTTTATATTGCTGTTTGATAACCATTTATACACTCGTGTTTAATAACAACCCAATGGACACGATGATTAACATGTAATTGGTTTCGGATAGAACTATACAATAATTACTTATTCACGTTATTCATTAGAATTACAAATAGTTAAGTGTCATTAAAAACTACTTTGGAATTATTGAAAACTCATTCAAAGACTTGATGATTTTTTTTTTATTTCGGGACATTCTAGAGTATTTACACATGAAGCCATGGGAACGCATTCGGAACATTCTATCATTTTATACTTATCACAGGACATGTAAGATTATCTGGGATTTAATTCACGGCACTATTAAGTGTCCATACAAGTTTCACCTTACAACTTACAAAAATATATTTTTTTTAAACCTGTTCGTTCCGCCTCCTTCCATTACATATTTTAGGACATAAAGTCGTACAAATTGAGATAAGGTATGTTGTTAATTTTTTTCCTAATGGAATTGTAGATACTCAGTCATATTTTGTATACATGCATGCATTCTACATGGATCTATGCATACGTACATCCATTCACACATACCTCCATACATACATCAAAACACAGATGCATCATAACATACAGACAAGTATGTAGAATAGCATACAGAACGCCACTATCATTCACGCGTCGAAACTTAATCGTTCTCGCGTGCTTGTGTAAATTATGCCGATTAATGCTTGCGAATGTCGAATCCAGAAACATAAAACGTTATAAACTGAAATGTGGAGTAAAATATTAGCCAAGATTTATTTTTAATAAATTTTGACAGTGCGCCAATTTGCGGCACGATTTTATGTCATAATAATGTTTGCTCTTCTTTATAACCTCACCTCAATCGACCTGCAGAAGATGGTGTCCCGGCATTTGGAAGGATCATTAATACCATCACAGTTATAGCATTGTACACCGAAGTCTGCAATAGGTAAGTTATACGTGGTTGTAGAAACAAAAAATGTCTTTGATGATCTTTATAATATTCCTCAAAGGTACTTCTTAGAAATTCGTCAAACTGCTTTTAGCTCCATGAAAAGCGAAATAATCGACTCGAATGTTAAATATTAAAAATAATATTTTATAGATATAATTCACAAACTAAAATAAAACGAAATTGCATAAACATAATGAATGCTTAATTACTCTAAACATGTATATATCACAACCCTAGTAAAATGGCTTTTCGTATCACACATTTATTTTTTCTAAAACCTTTAATTCATTTCTCTATCAAATTTATAACACATTCATAAACTGTCAATTTAAAATTGAAGGTTATAAACTAACACACTTTGAAAACTTCTATACAAACTCACGAAAAGAATGTAAGATGATGAGAAACGTTTTCTTAGCACATTTTCATTCTTTTGATAATGAACGAAAATGTTTGTAAAAGACGAAAGTTAACTTAATGACACTTGAAGAAATATACTTCAAAAATATTATTTCCATTTCACCTAAATTCATTCAAAATTATTTCCATTGGTCCCAAACTCAGTCAAAATAAACTATCAACCCAAAGAACTTCAATTGATTTATAAAAGGTTCGATTAAAATAATTACATAAAATTAACAATTTGATTTTTCAGCACAATGAAGCACAAGCGAACTTTACAATTTAATAATAAATAATAATTCATATTAAATAGTGTGCTGAGATCAAATCTAGTTTGAAAGTAGCGTCAGTGCATCCAGTGGAACAACGAAACATTAGAAAAACAGAGCCAAAGCTGAAGTAGTTAATATTGAATAAATCCCAGCTAGTTCAATGATATGTATAACTCGACCTCCTCTGGGGAGTGCGTATCGTGACCAAAAGATCATACGAAATGCTTAAAATGTACTGTTTGAATACACCTGACGATTGTATGTATGAATGTAGCTCACAAATTATTACAATATCGTCGTCCTTCGGAGTGCATCCACGGGGTTTCAGATTCAAGACCCCTTTGGGACTTGTCAGAGGAACAAAAAGGAAAATACACTTGCAGATATTTACAATTAACATATGTATTAAAGGACAGGCGGGGTTTGGAGAATAATTAAGGTGAATGCAATATCCCAATGGACGACGCTGAAGTGAGACGATAGGTATATGGGGAAATTAACAAAGATGTAACCAAAGTATCTCTGTCGCTAGGATTAGTGTGAATTATCTAATGCGGCGTTAGTGCCATTACAGCGTACATCAACGAGCCATATAGTTATTCTCAAAACGTTTGGTAACACTAGTTTTTTAGAACTGTGAATTTTGTGCAGCAACTGTGTTCCTTCTTTCAGGCTCAGTTGACATAGTTCGTTCTTACTCTAAGTTCAAGCTACCTAAAACATTTCTCAGATGGTGGACAATTATATTTATTGTGCTGAAATCAAAATAGTAACTAACTGAAGGACGGACGGACGGGCTCATATTGACAACAGCATAACATATACAAATCCGCATGATGGCAGCCAAATAAATATTTCATACAATATGTTAAACGTTGCCCCATTCGTCACAACAATTTGAATTGGGGTACCTCATAAATACAATTTACCGTTGAAACCTTTGCCGTTTTTTAACCATACTACTGCTGAGCTAGACAAGAGTAATGATTCAGTTTAGAACTCATATCTAGCCTGGTTTCATGCTAGTTGTTAAGCATTTGCAATTTACAACAGAGAACAATCGACTATAATTTTTGGGGGGATTCGTTAAGGCATGTATGTATGTCTTAACGTTCAACGGGACTTCATTACAATAATGATCGTAAATACATAATTCTACAGACGAAAAACTGAAGAATTGCAAGATCATTATAGGAGTTTATAAGCATTGAGAATAAATGTAAATATTAACTTCTGCAAGAGCACATAACAAAGGTAATTCCATTAAGATGCGATATATATATATATATATATATATATATATATATATATATATATATATATATATGTTGTGAATTTTAGTTTTCATTAGCTGAAATTTCATTGCCATTAATAACAATGTGACTAAGCACCCAAAGGTACTTACTCCTTTTTCTAGGTTGTATTAGCAAATAACATTTCTTAATGATCTGTGTTATTAACGTGTTATTAAGTTTAATGTTTCGCAGGGAGTTCTGTGGGAAAAAAGAATACCAAACTATAGTAAAATTTGCTTTGAAAGACATTAGTGTAGTGCAATCATCCAAGTATGGCTATAATTTATACAGGTTTTGTCCCGTAACCGGCTCAAGTTGGTGGAAACGGGTTTTGTCTCGTCAGCTCCAAGATTGTCCGTCATTTTAATCGGCTATAAACAGGGAGGTACGGATAAAACAGATCGGTCTGATTGCACTGGATTTATTATGATTTTTTTTCGGGGGAAAGGGGTGGGGATGCTAGCCAAGCTGACAATTCTGAAACATATTTTTTTCATTAATGCTAAACAAATATTGTTTATAAGTGTGGACGAATTGGTATTCCAGAAAGATTTAGGAAATTGTGAAATTCTGAGCCTGTTTAAATTGTCTCAGTCATAATTATGGTACTTTTATCTCAGGATAGAAGCTTTCTAAAGAGGACGCTCGCGACGGTACACTTCCAAAGTCAAAGTACCTGATTTAGAATCTGATCAAGACCTCCATGTACGATCTACAGGTTGAACCATACACAACCGAGTAAACCGACCTGATTTCCAATCTGTGTTTGCAACGGCTTATATTATATCCAGAGCGTTTTGACAATTGTCCCTGGTGCATGTTATATGCGAAAAGGCAGTAAGTTTAAGATATAAAAAAAATTTAGCCCAATAAGTAGTTGCTGTGTGGTTTAAAGCCAGTTTCAGCACAGGCTCTACACGGCGGCCAGTATAAATGGTGGAAGACGAACCTGGGAAAACCCTGGAAAGAACCACCGATCCACGAGAAGCTACTGGCAAGCTTTCTCACATACCCACACTGGACGACCCCGAGACCCAAACCCACACAGACATAAGTGAGATGACAGTGATCCGCAACGGTGATCGCTTTAAACCACTCGGACTCTAGGGCCTCCCCTTCCCCCACAAAGTGAATTTCCTCCACAAACTGATATAACCGCTAAGACTTAGTTTTGGGGTCAATATGAATTAGAGTTATTCAGCAGAATACAGTTCTCATTTCAAGAGTGTGAACTCCTTTTGAGAGCATTTCTAACCTTAGATTCAGGTTATCTGTAGTCGAAGTTCAATGCTATGCTCGGGTCAACATTATCATCGACATTAAATGAGCAAGCATATACTGACTTAAGCCATTTCACCATGCTGTTGCCTTCACTGTTAAACAGGGAAACCGACAATAAACTGCGCTGCCCCATTTATCTGACGAGAAAAATATATTAACTTCCATGACATGATGTTAATCTGGAAATATTTGATGTATAATTATTGTGTATAATTTTGCATGTATCTCACGAAACGCGAAAATAAACAACATGTATATACAGTGATGTGTTTCCAGTTACTATCAATCATCTTCACTACCTCTTGAAATGATCAGTTCACCTCGGCACTATATACTCCTTGGCAATCAATGGCATATTTTATTTGCGAATGAATTTTATAAAATGACATTATATCTCCTTTCACCAATTGAAACGATACAATATATCTATCTCCATTTAAAACGTTTAAGTCGGTAAAGAAATTACACAATTTACAGAAGGAAAATCAAAATTCGAATCACACAGTACATGTATTTGCATGCACGAAAATTAATCATACTCTATTTTAGATAAATCACTGTTCTTACAAAAATGATGAGTTATACAAAGTGCGACCAACACTATCTGAAACGTTACTCGTGTTACATATGACACCAACATCCTCCGAATGATGGCAATTGTTGGTTCGTTTGTAAAGACATGCAGCTAAGGATGATTCTGTCCCTCTACAGTCAACATCGTGTAGAAGTATAGGACCGCTTCCTTGACCAAACCGAGCGTTTCCTACTGCAACTGCACCACTTCAATGATAGATGTAAAATATCACGATACAATTTGCCAAGTGTAATTAAATATTTTCATGTTTGAACAATTTGGAAAAATATATAAGACGTAAATAAAAATACAATTACCGAACCTTCTTACCTACCTACCTGCATATATATGCACACAAAGAGACAGACTTCCAGGCAGGCGACATACATAAAGAGGGACATTTGGATGCCTTCGATTCAACAGTCTTGTTTTTTTTAAATGATACAAATAGCTTATGATATCAACATAAAACAACATTTGCGATATCAGTAGATATTACAATTTGGTTTTCAAGTCTGAATTTAATTAAAGCTGAAGAAGTAAACAATGAACCATTTTTCTTTTTAATTAATTACTATGTCGCAACGTGATTGTATCTACTTCCCACGAGCACATACACCAACGACTTCAATGTATCATTTTGTGGTGATATTTGATTAGCCTTAATTAAATATGGACAGGTGCCTGCAGGCAAGGTTTACCAGATCACGTGGGTTCCAATTTCCGTAGAATACCAATAAACAAAATTATCTAACATCTAACCTGTATGACAGTATTAATCGTATTCCATTATGTAATTGTGTTATTAAGCAATATCACCTAGAATCCAGGATTGGCACTTTCCGGTCTGGCTCGTGTATATTTGTAACTGTTTGTAACTCTCATTCTCTCTCTTTTCTTCTCAGTCTATCTCAGTGTGTATGTGTGTGTGTGTGTGTGTGTGTGTGTGTGTGTGTGTGTGTGTGTTTGTGTGCATTTGAACAATACTTGCATTAGCATTAAAATGTATTTCTTACTTATCAAACCCAAGCTGACGACAAACAACCATGGCATCAAGGTTTGTGAACTCATCGTCACAGACTGTGCCCCAGACTCCGTGTATATTAACTTCAACTCGACCACTAAACCTGTTAGTACCATTGACCAGTCTAACATCAATAGGCGTTATACCATCTAAAAGACACAAGCGAAAACTATATTTATGAGGAAGAGAAGGAACATTGGATCTACTGAAAATATAGTATTGCAATAAATAAGAAAACAAGCCTGATTTAGAGAGCTGAGGTTCAAGTAATGGTTTCTACCCAGATGTCGTTTCTACATAGAGTGTCGCAACGCGTAAGTTGAGTTGGATGGGGCAATAGCAATACAGCCTTGGAAGTGTTGTTTGTTGTGCATATGCGCCTTCCTTGTATGTGCAACAAAATCGCTGTCTTGAATTGAATAATGATTCTTCGCCGACTATAAAAACATATAATTCAGCCATGAATTTTGATTACAGTAATCTAGTCTTGACGTTCTGATGCCGGCAATTTACAACCTATATATGGTTCATGCCGGATTCCGTTACCTGGTATCTGGCAGAAAACTATCGGTACGGTCTGGTTTCTCCACTCCCATTGTATCCCGTTTTCCTATTCCCAACTCTCATCCCCATTCGTGTCTGCCGTACAAATACGACCCAACAAGATAAAAGTTCCGTCCTAAAACCCGGCTAGGCCGTATATTTCCTGGTAGTGCAAAACTTGGATGTACCTCGGTAGTTAGGCCGGTTTCCCGGCTAGGATGTCTCTAATTATATGCTAAACTTCATATAAGGCCAAATCATGACAAATTAGAAACAGAAAACAGTATCGGTTGTTTTCTTGTGACGTCACAAAACGTGTGTACTTCCATATCCGCCATTTGGATTTTCTGGCAAAACAAACCGGCACCTAACATCATTGTTCATCCTGCATAATTATGAAGGCGTGTCTCATTTTGTGCGCAAAGATATAATATAACATCACATTCTGTTCTGAATATCAACTGCACGAGAACAAATGCGTGACTTTTCTCCTTTTTTTGAAGTAAAACATTGACATTTCAACCATCTTTGTTATTCTTTCATAAACAATTAGATACATCAATAAACAGACGCATAAACAAACGGTTACACAAACAAGTAGAAACATGTAATGATATTCAATATACTTGGGCTGCAATCAATCTTTTGATTATGGTTCAAGTTAAAACGCCAATTGTTATATATATATATATATATATTATATATACATATATATATATATATATATATATATATATATATATATATATATATATATATATATATATATATATATATATATATATATATATATGTATGTATGTATGTATGTATGTATGTATGTATGTATATATATATATATATATATATATATATATATATATATATATATATATATATATATATATATATATATATATATATATATATATATATATATATTCAAACGTTTTTAAACAAATACTCGGTTTTGACATTCGGTACAAAATCATGCTCCTTTAGGTAAATCATTCGTTTTAATACACTTAAGACGAAATTTCGTTGAACGGTTATCGCTTATATTCAATATCATCCTACGTCCATAATCTCCACCACAAATACAATATTTGACCCTAGTTATTAAAAGTGCTTTGTCACCTGTCTTTGGCACATGCACGTGTTTGCGAAAAGCATTTGTACATAAAAGATCTGGCATAATACACATGCTATGAAATTTTATTTTCGTAAATGTTACGGTATCCCGAAGATCGTTGTTCGCAAATACTCTTTCAAGGTGACAAGCTTAGGACATCACACAAGTTATTGTTTTAAAAGAAAATATTGTCTGTTTGTATAAAAAATAACTGCATTTATATTTGATGGCAATATGCTACATTACGGTTCAACTTCACTCTTCTGTCTTTCATATAAGCCATGTAACTTAGTTTTGTTTTCGTGATACAGGAACACATAATTTCAAGCATAATCTATGTATCATTTTGATTAAGTAAATATCCTAATCTACAATTAAATATGAGAATTCTCTTGAATATACATGATGACTCGTGTTGATAAAGGTTTGTTAGTGACTCAAAATGGCGACACAAGATACGCACTGGTTGCATTGTGGGTATTTTCGTACACTGACGGTTGTTGTCCGTCAAGACAACTTGTAATGATTGTAAACCACCTTTCAACAACCTCGTCATTGAATTTGGATTTGTTGTTCTGTTGTATCTTGATATTGGGACTTTTCAAGTGTTTCTAGAGCCCAATACTTTTTCACGGTGTCTGCGCTGTTGTGATAAAGGTGTATGTTACGATATGCGTGACATTGCTTAGTTTTTAAGCTGCTTTATAATATATCAATTATACTTGTGTATTGGGTTTATAGTACATGATACAGCAGCATTTGATAAAGGAAATTGTTGCTTCAAGCACAAATGTATATGTTTTTTCTTGCAAATATACTTTCACATACCTAGACAGATAACGGCAACATCAGCACTATGGCTGCAAACATTATCACCAGAAGCTCTATGTCTACAGTCTGCGATATTTGTCTCTGTTCCATTGCAATTAACACCTTTCAGCCAGACTGGTCCAGTATTATTCGACTGAATATCGTATCTGACTGTCGCATTTCTGAAAGACAAATCTAAAACATGAATAGTTTGCTTCAGCACCTGGATCCTTTGGAGACATAATTGCATCTAGGACGTTCGTTATTAAGCTGGTTACAATATAGTGATTTGCAAAACAAAACGGAAATGTGTTGAGAGCAAAGCCAATATATTAACAACTTCCCATCACTTGATTTGACTATTCTATAATAACCGAAATCAAACCTAAAGTCTGATAATCAGGGCCGATTCAGGATACCCCTCCACATCTACTTAAAGCGCAACTTTTCTTAGAGATCAGATCTTTAGATTTTGATATATTTGTTTTAAAATAGAAAAAATATTGTAATAGCTGCCTTTGTTCTAATCAGAAACAGCTACACTCAACTTCTTACTGATATCAATTAGACGAAGTTGGTATGCTTACATAACTTTTTCTAATATCCCTTCTCAAAAGTAATGGTAATTGTATGTTCGAAAGTTTATTAAACTTACCTTATTTGTTTTTATAAGTCTTTCAATCAATAATATTTTAATCTAAATTCTGTTTTATAAGTTACAAATGTTGCGGCTTTTGTTGAGTTAGTTGTGTATTATTCTTAAATCTGCGTACACATATCAACGAGTCTTTAATTTAAGGTGTATCTAATAAGAATTTAATGAGACCATTTTGAATATATTCAATTAATTGAAATACTGTTTAAGATAAGATGTGATACATGCTTTATTTGCGCATGGCTCTGGAATAACCTCGGACACATGTTAGGCATAAGTTAGTTTTATTTATTGGTCACATGTTCTTGTTTTCATTAAAAACCCTGTTGCTTATATTTGGATGTATAAGTTCATGCAAATTTCAAGGAACGTACAACCATAGCTAACTGTGCAAAACCTATGATATCAGCTGGATATATAAGGGATGACATATTAAAGTCTTTAAATTGAAGGTGTGTGTACAAATTAAAATAAACAAAATATTATATAAATAGCTTTCTAATTTGAATAATTAATTAAGTTCTTACTTCGGAATAAATATTCATCATCGTTCATAAATATTGTGAAATTCTGACAATATTATGTTTTGAATCTCAATTTAAGCATTATAATTTGCTTTTTAAATCTTTCAAATAAGCATCATTTTGACTTTCATTGTGCTTAATAACAAATTTCAAATACTTGTCAGCAATCATAGAACACGGGAAGAATATGTTGCATATACATTTGCTTATCCGAAAATATGCATAATGAAATTAAAAAAATTGGTATCATACTACATCACCACCCAATGAATCAAATATAACGCCATGACAATTCTAACTGGAAACGTTATATTTCACGTAATGTAAATACAGGACATATACTATAGGACAAAGTCTTTCCCTTTTCTAGCTATTTTCCTGCCCGTGAATAACCCTAAAATTTCAATGTTACCAATACTTAGGCAGATACCAACTGGTTTCATATTATACGGAAGTGCAGTATATCTATCCGACAAAACGAGTTCATATTTGCCCACACAAGTGCAGTAACCTTTTTATTATGTGCTCATTTTATTATTCTTCCTAAGGCTTAATTATATATTCCAAAATACGCTACAAAAAACAAAGTAACTGAATTATGATGTATTCAAAGCAAACTACACAAGTGTAGTTTCATCCTTACACAACAACAGCATTATTAATTCGCACATAACTCATACCAGATAAATATGATGTTAGTCGATCGCTAGACATCGCTTTTGAAAGAAAATGACTTTTTCATCTGCTTAAAATTGAAATTATGAGTCATATTGTGAATGCACAATGCAACAACTTTTTCATTTAGTCTGGAATGAATAGCTAGTGGCATTTTTGTCAATTCTGCTAAACGTCTTGATAATGACGGGATTTATTTGTGTTAATTCTAGATGAAGCACATCTGATTTCAGCAGCGAGGTATCGGCTTGTTGACATACAGAAGTGTGTATCTGTTCTGTCAGTGAGTACTACGAATCGTAATGAATGTAAAATATGAAATATTTCAACTGTACTTATTAAAAAGACACTATGGAATATGTTTACTTCATTTCGAGTGCAGAAAGGAGGATGTAATTGCTCTAGGAATGTTGTCAAAATTACAGTACAATTTCGAAATAAATAAATAGATTGCAGTTTTTGAACCCATGATATGGCTCATGTAGTTCAGACTTTCAGAACTGAGAAAGTACATTTTGAGAAAATTCAGGATGTAAGACTGCAAATATATTTTTTGCTATTCTTATTGCCAGTTAGGGAAAACAGGTGTATGTCTTGTCACTTGCATGTTATTTGTAGAGACCTAGCAATTGTATGACCTGTCTGGCGTCTATCGCTAGCCTAAATCTGAAACATGCAATAAAAATTTAATGCGGAGTATTGCAAAGTAGCTGGTATGTGGCAATCCACGAAAAGTCTGCTTTATGTCGTACAGAAACAAATTTAAACAACCGTAAAGCGTCTACTATACAGATGTGCATGATTCGATTTTATATATCGGTTTATCAACACTGTAGTCCAGGTTTCCGGAAAAACACATGCATTTCAAATCATTGTCGCGGAATTGTGTATGAGTTATATCAATATGTATATATGATCAAAAATGTACTCGGGTTTCGTTGCCGCGTACAACGTCACCCGAGTGTATTATATTTGTTCGGCTCTAGTTATTTCGAAATACTGAGCGAAACTCAAACCCTACTGCATGTGCAAATTGCCTGCAGCAAAAACCTAAGTACCTATCTGCGCATATCTGTCACAACTAGTATACGTATAGAGTAAATTCTCTATAAACGAATTACATTACGATGAGTCTTGTCAGGAAGCTCACCACTTTACGGGAGCAAATCTCCAGCTGTAGAGGTAATGAAATTTGAGTATTCTTTATTACTATTGGTTTTATATGACAGAATTGTTTCATACTTTAGATGTTTTGGAATTTATTCTAAATTCTACTTAGAGTCTATACCTAGGTTATACAACGCCATATTAGAAATACTATAGTCTGGTTCGAGTTAGCTATTTGTTTTAACTGAACAGATAAATTGAATTTAATTATACGCTGCATGCATTGAACGATTAATGTAATGGGTAACAAATTCATGTGCGCGCATGCGCAACATATATCAATGCAATATATCAATGCAGAAGTACTTAACCGTGTCATATGTACTACACGTTTTAGTTGTTATAATTTTAGCTGCCTTATACGTGGTTTGATGTGGAGTCACAGAACTATGTGTGGTTTCTTGTGACGAGTACGATGTGTCTGGTGACGTTGGTTCAGAAGAGAGTACTGGTGCTCTCGATGCGAGTCACCAAGGCTTCGCGACTCTCGGGTCTGTGTTAAATGTGAGGGCTCTCGAGGGATCCTTCAACAGACTGAGAGGGGCGGACCATTGACTAGAGCGAGTGGAACCGGAAATACATCTTGGCCGTCAAATGGGCGCCACGATAGTTATGTATATTACGTGTTCCATGTTGTTATTTTCACTGTTGCTATCTTAGCAAATTTACATGCATTCCCATTTCAATATCGCTATATGAATGACAAATTCATAATTACATGCATTCCCATTTCAATATCTCGTTATATAAGCGATAGATTCATAAATTTATACATATCCCTATACATATCCCTATATCCCTTGGTGTTTAATAAGACCTTGTTTATATTGGGGTGTAGATCATATACTTTTATTTTGTTGATCGGTGATAGGACTTAATTCACGTTTGTTTGAAATTCAATTCGTTAAATTCATGTTTGAGTTTTCTCGTTGAGTTACTTGTTGTTGATAATTCCATGTTAGGAACTTTATACTTTTCTTTATCTTTTTTGTTTATAATGGTGTCAGATTTGTTAATATTTAATTTGCGTTTATAAATAAACATCTTATTAACGCAGTTGCTTTGGGTGTCTTCACTAATCCAGTCCCAACGCGGCATCATCTTGTGACAATCAGGCATGAAACATATTAGTACTGCACGTTTTAGACATTCGTTGAATATGCAGCATTGACAGTCTGATGTACGAAATTTCAAATTTCTCAGTTCTATCAGTGTTCTACTTGATGTAATCAATTCATTCAATAGTGTGATTTTCTATACCGAATAGATTGTCATAGATATAGCCATAGTCATTCGCCTCGCTCGTCTTCACTCTATTGGGATGAAATTATTTTCAAAAACTAAATTGAAAAGGTGATACTTCTGACAGGTATATCATTAGCCCTAGCTTCGTATCATCTAAGCGGAAAATGTTTTCTTCCTCCAATCATCACTTTTCTTGAAACTATTCACTTATTCCTTAGTTATTTGATTATAGTCTCTGTGATGCTGCCTATCTCACAATTCCTCTTTTCTTAACATGCATCCATTTTGCTTTGATGCATCGAGGCCGAGTTTGCTGATGCTTCTGTTTTTCTTTTTCTACTGCTCATCCTTGGGAGTGTTTAAGACATGTTTAGTGATATTGGATGGATTACACTTTCAGTACAATTTTGCAAAATGGTTTCGTCATATCCTAGTTCTGAGGTTCTGTTTCTATGTACACCATACCCACGAATATTGCGATACTCACATAATTGTATACTATTGCTCTATAGTAGTCAACGTTTAATCGAATTGATTCATATGCTTGCTCACTTGAGTGTCATTAGTTCACTATCTGGCCTGTGTGGCACTTAAACTATCAATGTATTTTCTGTAGAGACACTATTAACATCGTAAGGCTCACGAACTTGCCACCCAACATAAAATCTGGCAAACTTGGTGAACATTATGTACACCCCTATTTATTGAATTTACCAATGTAGGGATTAATAACGGGATCCGTAATAGATACTGAACCATCAGCTACGCTTGGAAGGCATCAGTTTTGTAACCGACAAAAATAGAAATGGATGATATTGAATGGTATTATTGATTTTATGACAGTAAAGAGGTAGAGGTAGGGTAACTGGTATTTGCGTTTCATTCTGGTAGCGGATACGTTTATGTCAGTCAGTTGTTTGGGACAGAATATTTTTCTAGATTTGTATTTTGTTAATTGCAAGGAAACAGTTTGAATCAGAAAATAAAATCTCGTTCTTAGTTCATGCTTTTATCGGTTTATGACCTCCCATATATCCTCCCATATATAAGGGCGTTTCAATAAAAATTAACGTAGCATAGGTCTAAATCTACGATATTTGCACAAAACGACGGAGTTGACAGAATACATACATGTGGCCTGTGCACAGACAATCTCTACTTATACTCACGCTGTGTATCCGAGCATTTTACAGATGACACTGGCCTCTCTTACTCCAAATAGTTCATCGCAAACAGTCCCCCAAACCCCGGCGTACTTGACTTCAACTATTCCGGCCCAAGGTGCATCGTGTCCAATCAATCGCACCTCCATTTTCTCAAGCAAGGTTTGATTATCTGCCGATAAAGTAAGCTTCTTAGGCTGTCAGTTTTTGTTCGTGTGAGAATAAATTACAGATTTATTTTACGATAGGTAAGTGTTGTTGGTATTCTCTATTTTGCAATATACCTCTTGTAATTAGGTTCAATAGTTAGATATTTTATGTGACTTATACAACAAATAACTGGTATATATATATATATATATATATATATATATATATATATATATATATATATATATATATATATATATATATATATATATATATATATATATATATATATATATATATATATATATATATATATATATATATATATATATATATATATATATATATATATATATATATATATGTATATGTGTAGATGTGTGTATATATATATATATGTGTATATGTGTAGATGTGTGTATATATATGGATATGTGTCTATATATATATATATATATATATATATATAGAGAGAGAGAGAGAGAGAGAGAGAGAGAGAGAGAGAGAGAGGGAGAGATAGAGAGAAGGATATTTCATTTGTTTGGGCTATTTTCCCCATGAATAAATATTATGTATATTTATATTTTGTAACAAAAACCAAGTTCATGGTTTACCTGAGTAGTTGCAGGTATTGTAAAGAACATAACAGATAGATAATATTTTTCTATGCATATAGATTAAATATAAAGGTCATTATTAATGGAGATAAACCTGTTCATCTGAAAATGAGTCTATTGCATCAGCATTTCGCTAGGTAATTCATAAATATTGTAACATCTGTTAACATTTTTGGAACAATAGCTGACAACATGGATCTAATTTGTAGTAATGTGGTTTTCTTAAAACTAATTTCATTCCTACCATAACTTCCGATTTGCAATCAGATTTATTGTTGTTTTCAATGTTTCAGTTCGGTTGGATTTATTTTTTAATTATTCACTGGAAGGCTTATTCATACTTGTTGGACTAAACTTTTAATTTGCAGTTAAAGCGAATTCGATCCTGGACATTTTGGATTATACTATGGTTATGCACCTAAATGATGCACATTCGAGACAACAGGCATTTCAAGGTCTAAGACGGACAACATTATCTTAAATCATACCCATGAATGGTTAGAGTACTTAACAATTGATGATTTGATCCAGTATACGAGACAATATCAATCAAAAATGTGCTTAACTAAGCCAGCAACACAAACTAGTTTGGTTCAATACTTGCTGAAAAAGAATTTGATTGCATAAAAGTGTTTTGATTTGGATTAGTAATTGGGTTCAAGTTTAAAGACATATGGATATAAGGCTTTAGCTTCTGAAAAAATAAAGAAAGAGACGAACCTAGTTGCAGTTTTAGAAAGTGAAAGTCGAGAAAGAAATGCAAATACTATTGTAGAATGAATAAATTGAGAGAGCTCGAAAACATATGGAAATGGGAATACATTTGCGTAAACAATAAGATAAATAAAGTTCAATAAAGATGAACGAGAGAGAACAATGCAGAGCAGATGCATATGAAAGAGAAAGACATTTAAATGCAATTTCGACTAAAATAATCGGAGGAGACAAGTTGTAAGCGCTCTCCCTCTCGTCATACAATTTCGATTTATGATATTTCCAGAAATATTGGGTTAATACATCTTTCAAAGAAAAGGAATTAGGTTAATGTATTCTTCAACAACAAAAAAAAAAACAAAAAAAATTGTTGTAAAACTTGAAACGGAAAAGAGAATATTGCTCTCCATTATTATAAAGTGTACTTACTTGCAAAAACTCATGAATTGTGTGTACATTTCTCAATCAGTACAACGAAGTGATGACTATGATATGGTTAAGGAATGTATCTTGAAGGGTTATGAATTGGTAACGAAAGAATAGTGTAAAAATAAAAAACTGGATAAACCCGTGCTAAAATTCAAGTTCATAACATCTTAAAGAAGTTTATTCTTAGAGATGTTCCTGTTTCTCATTCAGTTAAAGTAATTGTATCTTTCCCAAACAACCAGGATTTAAGAGATGAAATGAAAGCGGACTAGCGTGACTTTGGTGAAATTAATATTCGGAACTTAGGAATACTTAATAACAAGGATCAGAAAACGTCCATGTTTTCAGCAGCATATATCAAATTAATTATTATTTGAAAATGAGCAATCGTTTAAAAATATTCCAACAGCAACAAATATAATCTAACATGACGTTAAAGTTGAAGATTCCACAACAGCAAGACATTATCCGTAGCAGATGAATCTTCTCGCACAGGAATGCTTGAAAAGAGAAAACTAATATTTGCAGGAGGAGGATTTCACAAAATCAAATAAATGCGACTGGACTTCGCCATGTAGTCATGTGCCGAAACCAGATAATAATAATATTCGCATGTGCACAGATTAAAGAAAACCGAGCAGTGTGGCCAGAACAGATTCATTTCCATCGCCAAGAATCGGTGATTGCATTCACTATATTGAAAATGCAGCGTATGTCACTATGCACCAGAGATATTATCCTGCGACTGAGAACATATGACTGGCTTTGAGACTGACTGTGCAACACTTTGTGATTTATACTAGATCAGCTCCTTCTCCGTGGTTTGTCGTGTTGTAGGGGTAGATTTTGTTATTTACATTAGTCACTGTAATATATATATATATATATATATATATATATATATATATATATATATATATATATATATATATATATATATATATATATATATATATATATATATATATATATATATATATATATATATATATATATATATATATATAATGCGTTATTTATTTATATGTAGACTGTCTAGACTGACAATCAGGTTTTTCGAGCTAGGCAGGAAGAGCATTAGAGGAGGATAGGAAAGTGTGCCATACTCAATGACTTGCGTTGATTTACTCAAGAGCACTTGTAAATATTTATTGATATATTTCAGGAAACTCTTTCATTACGGCTGAAAACTTAAACGATACTAACGAGCAACAATTGAGTACATGTATACGCATTTATCTGTATAGCTTTGGGAGATTCATGTGCATGTATAGTACGTATACATTTTTAAAGTGACAAAACTCTGTAACATCAAAATCATTAATAAAATTACCGTTACATATGATCCCAACGTCTTCATCATGTAAACAGTCGAGATGATTCAAACCTCCATTCTGGCAGTTTATCAGGGAGGTTTCCGTTCCCTTACAGGCGACGTAATCTAGCCAAATTTGATCAATTCCTTGGCCTAAACCCGCGTTTGGGACGGCAATTGCAGCATGACTGAAGTAATGAAAATGAAATTTTATTTTATTCAGCAGTAAAATGTTACTAGTTAACGTTTGTCATATATCTAGTTATTCAAGATGCATGCACAACAAATACATGTATATTACAAGCAATATAATTCGTCAAAACATTTACCTAGTGAATACATTTTCGATCCACGACGGAGAAAAAACGTTTAATTAAAGGAATATCATCGGATCAACCAGAATCATCTCTCATGATGTACTATCTGACAAGGCACTTTACTTCTATAGCATCAGTACTAAATAATATAATGAAGTTACAGTGCATCAATACCCCTAGCCAAACCAAACCATTCCTAAACATGGGATAAGGTTTTGAAGGACATTCTTCTAGATGTATTATGTAATTCTTTTAAAAATCCCCTGTCACGTACAATCGTAGCTAATTTAGTATGACCTTAGCATGATTTCAAGAACTAAAGTCAAAGTAGGTATACGCTTTTATATTCCAACAATCTGCACCAAATTAATTTTTATATAGTTTGGTCGTAATTTATGATGGATCCTGTTTGCCTTTTTAACGTGTACGAATCCGATTTCTTCTGAATTACAGTATGCATTGAAACATTTATTATAACGATTGTTAGGAGGAAGACACACATTCGGTTGTTTATTTCGATAATGCGTTATATCAGTATCTAAAGGTATATCTAATTATTACGCCATTAAGGAATTTGATCAGCTCCCTAAGAACCCAGGATCAGTTTCCCCAATTTCCAGCAAAATAAATCGTTCCAGGGTACAATAAACAATATTATATGCTATGCGAAATCCATATTTGACACTGCCTAGGAAATGTAAGTACAAATATATATTTTTAAATGTTACTATGTACACTCAGACACATGCACACACACACACACACACACACACACACACACACACACACACACACACACACACACACTGTCGACCTAGTAATCACTTGTGACGTATGAGAATAAAAAGTATTACTATTCACGGATTTTAAAACACCACATTATTGTACACAATTTCATCGCAATCCTTACTGCTTTCAGTTCCCCTTCCCTTCTCGTGCACAGCGAACCCCAAAAACGCAGACATCCGGAGTGAGATAGAAACATAATTTGGGTTGGATTAGCACCTTGAAATTGAACTTAACCAAGTAACCTACAAGAATATGATTCATCGTAACAGTTCATGTGCACTTTCCTTGCGATTTTGTATAATCAATGATACAAAGTAGCAAACCTTTTCGAGATTATAAGGCAAATGTTTCGGTTACGTGCAAAGGTGATCGTAAATAGCAACAAAAGGGACAGTCAATGATAAACTCCCTTCAAATCAAATAATATAAATAAAATATGTATACATGTTGCATTGATACCACTCGTTGTATAAATGGTTCATTAAAAGAAAACTCAGCAAGCCTTGATTCCATTTAATGAAACATTTATACATCTAGTGGTATATGATTGATACAGCGTTTAAATTGGGTATGTATATCTATAGATTTCTCGAGGTTCGAGAACATGTTTCTGGAGCTAATTAACCTAACATTAAATTACATGCTGTCTGCAAAGTTAGTTATGTTTTTATATATGCAGGAGAGATGCAATTTTACTATTATCTGATTTAGGTTAATCTTTGATAACGGATACTTCTAGATTTCACCATAGCACAACCTTTATAAACCGACTTTGCGATAAGACGGATCAGAAACCCTTATTTCATTTCACATGTGCCAATTGCAAGACGAAAGAACGTGCTATTTCTGACTGCTCCAAATTGAAGAAAAGGCAAAACTTCTACAACAGACTACTTCAAATACACTTATATCTAAGAGGTCAATACTACAGTTATGTATTGAAAACAAAACATTTTGTGTGCCTATCAAACCCGAGTCTGATTTTCTTATGGCAAATTATGAATCATTTGTGTCGAACGGTTCTATCATTAGAGAGTCTGCCAATCAATATTCCTATTCAAGTTTTCAGGGAAACAGAATCGCTTATTATCAGGAGCTCTGCCATTTTCTGAGAAGCTTTCTTCTAATAAGAGTATTCATTGTCAGGGAATAGAGTGCGGCTTTGTCAATGTTCCTCTCTATTGCATACATTTGTCATCAGAAGTAGTCATATGACTCCTGACAGTCGTGCTATTGTTATATGTACCCACCAAGAGTATTCATTTATTACTAGCGCACAAACTATCTGGAGATAAGATTGTGGTTAATTCACTTGTATCTTAAAAGCCTTGTCTGTATTAGAATGTTGATCTTCTTGAACAGAAATCCTGAGTTATCCCCAGCTTGTGAAGTTACTAGAGCTATAGCAAAAACAACATGCTTGAGAATGACGTTGATCATGAAATTATGAATTTAACTGACACCTGTACTTTTCAGAATTTTGATTAGGTCCCTTTGGCTCCTTGTTGTCATCGGTCAAATGGCATTGATCACACATCTTCTTTCTGCAAATCATTATCTTTATTCTAATCATGGTGACAAGGAACAATCACTTGTCTTCGAGCAGGAAAAATGATCATGTAATATCGTGTTTGTTTCAGAGGGCAAATAGTACCTGTTTTTGTTGTTTTGTTAAACATGTTGTCCTTCTGTGAAAATGGAGACATCCTCGGGTACCTGCTGTTGAAAGAGATTTCCAGATTCGTATAAACAGGACATTCTTCGTCTGGCCCATGAAACTTCTTTGGATGATCAATTAATGATCACCAACACTTATCAGAAGATCTAACTTCACTTTTATTGGCAATAAATTATGTCAATACTGGAGATGTGGTCAAACTTTAAAAGTGGTAAAACCTAATCATAATGCTCATCTGTATCCTTCATGCATGTGGCCAACCATTTATCAGAATAATGGTATAATGTGTCGGCTGCGTACTTAAGACCAAGTCAGACAACCAATACATGTTATCCATAACGTTTGCTTCTACATGAATCCCAGATGCAATTCTTTTGAGGGATATTAAAACTAAACAATTACTAAAAGCTTTAATAAATATGTTTCTACTTCATTTGGCTTTCTCAAATTTGTTAAATCTTATCAAAAGTCAAATTTTATGTCTGGAATTTTCCAGCAAGATATTCAACAATTATGCATCCATAGATTCCTCTCATACATTATATTTAGGTCTGATAAAAACAAACAAAAAGGGAAGAGGAATTCAGCCTTGTGATATTGATTTGGCTGTCTTGCCCATACCACAACATTCTCTCCAGGCTAGGTGTTGTGGTCCTTACACAGTTGCAAAGGACGAAAATTAGCTATTTCAATTATATTATTAATACACTTGGGTGGCTAAAAGATAACAGAACGTTGCCATAAAATATGTTTAAGGAGTATATTGATATAGGTTAATCATACAGTCACTTGTAATGTACCTGTCCCACACAGTCAGGATTTTAGCGATGGAATTGAATCGGACTGTAGTGGCCCTGGAGTAACCAGTCCTGGGAATTCAGAAATTATGAATAATCTGTACCAGACAATTTCACATCTGCAACCACAAGAAACGATTGAGCTAAAACACCTATTATCTGACTATGAACACCTATTTCCAAAGTACCTTCACGAGAACATAAAAGCTGCCAAGACATTAAAAGAGTAGATTCCACGCCTGTAAAACACAATTAGTACAAGATCGACCTTCTTAAACAGGAATGCTTGAAAAAACAAGTTCAGTATTTGCTGGAGAATGAATTCATAGATCCGCATTTATTTGTGTACCGAAACCAGTGAGTACTTTCCGCTTCTGCACAGACTTTGGAAAGGTGAAGTGTGTGACCAAAACTGATTAATTTCCTTTTCCACGAATTGATGCCTGCATTGATACAATTGAAAATACAAAATATATTAGGGGCCCCGAGTGGCCGAGTGGTCTAAAGCGCTGTCCGTTACGGATCACTGCCATCTCACCTCTGTCTGCGTGGGTTCGAGTCTCGGATTCAGCCAATGTGGGTATGTGAGAAAGCTTGCCAGTAGCTTCTCGTGGGTCGGTGGTTCTTTCTGGGGTTTTCCCGGGTTCTTCCTCCACCATTAATACTGGCGCCATCTATAGCCTATCGTGTGCTGAAAAATGGCGTTAAAGCCCTACAACAACAACAACAACAACAAAATATATTACTACGTTTGACCTTTGGAAAGAATTCTGATCAACTCTACGGACCGAAACGGCAATGGGAATTTCGACTCTCTTAACTCCAGATAGACATTTTTAATATAAAGTGAAGCCTTTCGTTTCAAAAGGTTGAACATGATTCCATTTCTTCTATATAATTATGTTGCTTACATCGAAAATGTCATCATCTACAGAGACACCTTATATGATCACTCAGAGACAAGTCTTTGACAAACTCACTCATGCACAGTTGACAATTATTTTATCCGAAAGTGAGTTTTTTCGTGTTTGCATTACACTTCTAGGATATATCGTGGGTCATCGACAGGCGATCTCTGAGTTCCCAGTGCCTGTCAGAAAAAAGCAATCGACGCGATATTTAGATACGATTGGATACTATCGGAAAATTTATGCCAATTTCCTCCTCACTGCTGAACTCCTGACAAATTTGTTCAGTGGTAAACCCAACCTTTATTGGTGTGAACACTACATAGATGCTTTTCATAAGTTAAATTCCATACTTAAGAGTGCACCAGTTCTTTTAGCTTCTAATTTCAGTCAATCACTCAGAATGTATGCTGACGACAGTGATGTCGGGGTTGGTGCAGGATTGATGCAAGAAGATAAAATTTGTGTAGATCTTCCAGTGTGCTACTTCAAATAAAAGAACGGGCACAACACAAATTATTCCACGATCGAGAAGGAATGACGGACATTGATAATGGCATTGCAGCAATGTCTAGTGTATATTAGTTGATCTATGTTTTGGGATTATTGTGTTTAGTGATCATAAGTATTTATTTTCATAGGCAAGACGTGAAACAAAAATCAGAGATTATTAAGTTAAAGCTTGATGATGACGGAATACGATACTGACATCATGCACATCAAGGGAAAGACAATCTTATATCAAATGCACTTTTAAGTGCATATAAATATTATACTGTTTCATTATACTTTGGCGCCCTTCATAAGATTTCGTATTGTATATTTTTAACCCAAGTATATTACACAAATAACAAAGATCAATCTTTATTGAATCAATTATTTTTTCTTTACGAGGGCATGTGTTATGTGTATTTAATTTGCATTGTTTGTTTTTAGTTTTTGTCAATATTTTTTATTTCAGTATGTGATATATTTATGTAACATTCTACGTTGGACTTGTCCAGAATCAATTTATTTTCCTCTTAACCTTAATCTTTGATTTTTTTTATTTTTCAAATAACTAATACATAGCTAAAATAGTATGCTTGCGTATGGGTTATAATATTATGATTATTATTAATAAAAGGGTACATATTTTTCGGGTATATATTTTCCTGGCCCACCTGACACATTCCACATTATAAATTTCAATTTATTAATACATTTGTAATTATAACTACGACTGTATCTATTATATGTGGCGCAAGTTTCATGAAGTTTTTATTTCAATTATTGAATGCATTTATTTTAGAACATGTCGATTGTGACCTGAGGTCAACTAGAGGACTATATATAATTGTTACTGTAATATTATTCATTTATGCTGTATCATCTTACCAAAATGAGTTGTATTATTGTTGTGTCCAAACAATTAATATGGTCGAGAATTTGTTTATTCAATTTATTTAATTCAAGTCGTTCTTCTTTGGAAATTAAAATAGCTGTTACCAAAACAATATTGGGAAATTTAGACTTGAATTTATACTGACATGTAACATTCGGACTTTAATGTCGGATTATATTAGTGTGATCTAGCAAAAAAAAATGTTGGCACATTATCAATACAAGAGCCTCAATAGCCACTTCTACTACTTTATCGTCGAACTTAAATTGGACTGCCACTAAAGTTTATTCAGGACTATAATTATTAGGATTTGTGTATGTAATTATATGATTATTTGGGATTTAGTACGCAATGCATTAAATCTATTTTATACTATTTCACATTGTATTCAAAGGAAGTATGTTATCTCATGACCTATACAAAGCTTGTTTCTTCTCACACTTTTCTATTTCGTTTTTAGACCATATTGACACTATAATAGTAATAAAATTTGCAAGCACTAATATGACTTATTATCACAGTGGTTTTTGAACCCGATTTTTCTGAACCAGGTTGCAAGCTTCAGAGTGAGTAACACAAATTTCCATTTATGAAGAAATGAAACATAAGGAACGAAAATCAATCGGCGCATGATATATTTTGAACAAATATGATTTTTTCGTAACTCAGTTATAGTTTACTCATAATATACATTTTTTAATGATAATGTGTGTAAGTTCAATTTGTAAACCTTCCTGTCCCTAAAATTACTGAACATTTAGAAAATTTTATTTTTGTTTACGAAGCAATGCTCTTGTTAATCGGAGTGGCCTACAGCGGGTGCAAATACATGCAAAAATGAGGATTTTGCATTTCGAAGAGTGTTGCCTTCAGCGAAATATTTGACAAAATAAGAATATTTGTTTCTTAATTATATATCCTGAAACGTCTCACCCGTAAAGTGAAACTGTGTATAAAACATTCTTCTAGCGTGTGTCTGTAATAAATGGGAATACATTTAGAACACCATTGTGCTCCAATATAGAAAAATGTATCCTTTGCAAAATGTGGTTCTTGTAGGTAATAGGTCTGACATTGTTGTCTTCTATTCTAAAACACAAAATAATATGAGAATAAATAACTCATATAGATTAAGAAACAAGCGATTTTATACATGTCAACGACTTTAGATTCCTGTATTTACCTAGGACTAGAACAGACTGAAAAGATTTTAAGTTTTCAAAACCGATCACACAAAAAACATAAGCAGCATAATATTTGCCCAGCTGTACTACATCTTGGCATCCGTCCGTCTACGAGAGACGATGGCATAGCTCCAAAGTACGCTTTTGCTTATCCTTCTTTTTAGCTCTCTTTTCAGCTTGCTTTATTCTTCTCTTTTCCTCTGCGTTTTGAACTCCCTGCCTGACAGCTAGACGTCAGCTGGAACGGTTGTTTGCACAGCTCTCCCAGTCGTTGACATTGATGTTTGCTGTCTTCATATCCTTCTTGCAAACATCTTTGTAGCGCAGATGTGGTCGTCCAGTTGGTCGTGCACCTTCTGCTAACTCTCCATATAACAGGTCCTTGGGAATGCGACCTGGGTCCATTCTCGCTGATGTACTACATATTAATCATGTATCTGCATTGTGTAGTGAAGGTTTATAACGACATTATCGAAGACAAAAGAACGATTCTTGAAATGATACATTATCAAATTAGAGTTATCGTGTACATATTAAAGAAGATACAAGAACTAAACTTCTTTGATGTGGAAGCAGAATGATTTTCTGGTAATCTGATGCATACAAATTTCATAACATCAGGTATGCAGCTTTGAAACTGTGTATCTCATTACCTTTCTGTCGACACTTCAGTCTTAAACAACTGAAATGCTAGGACTCAATAAGGAAATATTATCTAATAATGATAAATGATTAAGGAATTTTCAGTCGTCTTTATCATTACCTTTGGAGATTCGTTAAGTCTAAATGAAGAATTATCATGGCTGCAAGCTAGGTCACTTACTACGGTAATCCCAGAGACCTGCAAACCACTTCTGCCGCACTATTATTAAAACCATCGTGGCATATTGTACCCCATACTCCAGCCACGGACATCTCGAGCAATCCGGACATTGGACTAGTGCCATTTAGTCTATACATTATTTCTGGATAAAGAAATATATATATTGATATGTATATTCAATTTAATTATTCGTCCGTTAGTTTTAAAATTATTATTATTCCATTACATTCCATGAGACATTTAGGCACCGCTGACAGTACAGAAGAATGATGACTATAAACTACTTAAATAATGCATATTAAAGGGTTATTAGTTAGTTAAAGAGGCTTATGAGCAAAAACTGAGGAACTATAAAAAGCTGGATCAACTCAAGTCAAATTTAAATGATAAAAAAGAGCAGTTATTTGATAGATGGTGCTTAGCCAAAATTGTTAAAAACGATTACGAAAATGTAAGAAAAATTGTATTAATTGAAGAACGCAATGACTGTGTCCATAGTGACATTAAGATTTATCGTGATGAGCGTATGGTAGAAACCTTGGAAAATGATGCTCGTACGGCTGACGAGTATTAACTACCTCATAAAGTTTCTTTTGTCGGCAAGTATTCCCCTCAGCAGTCATCGGGTACAAAATTATCAGCCTAATATGAGCCCTTCTAAATTTCAATCTGGCACAACTTTCAGAACCCCAACCTTTCACAAGCTTGATCAGAAATACTTATATCTTCCATAGTGTATATATTGCTAGATGAAATGACAAGCAATTTATGATTGCAACAAACTGACAATTAAGCATCAGAATCAAGACAGACCTATCCCAAATCATCTTTTTTATAAGAGGTCATGGTTACAGTCGTATATTGAAAGCAATGCACTTGTTGGATCTAATCAAACCCAGTCTGATTTTATTATAGAGAATTATAGCCATTCATGTAGAATGGTTCTATATTACCCATTATTGCTTTAGCCCATCCGATCACTATCAAAGCCTTAAGTGACCCTGGGGATTCTCAGAGATTTTTATTATCATTTTCAGGTACTTTATCTTTTTCAGAGAAGTCTTCTTCCAATAAGAGTGTACTTATTCAGTGAGTAGAGTGCGGATTTATTAATGTTCCGCTCATTGCGTAAATTTGTCATCAGATTAAGTCTCAGGACCCGTGACAATCGGAACAGTGCCTGTTTTACCCGAAGACCGAGCTGGAGACAAGGTCGTGGTTAATCCATTGCAAACTGACAAGCCTTGTTTGGATCAGAAAGTCGATTCAGTTTAAAATTAATTCCCTGATTCATTCCCATATTGTGCAGTTACCAGATATATGGCAAAGAAGCTCTTGAGAATGATGCTGATAAGGAAATTATTTCTTTAGCTGACACATGTATTGGTCAGGCTTTTTAATAAGGTCACTTCACTCCTTGTTTGAATCAGTCAAAAGGTGGTGATCACAGTGGTCTTGTTTTAACGACTCATTCTCTTTATTCTACTCAGGGTGACGAAGGACAGTTAATTGTCGTTGTACAGGAAAAAGATCCCAAAATGTCCTATTAGTTTCAAAGGGCTGTAAGATAAACCGAAGCTGTTGAAGTTTTTCTATGTTATTTCCTTACAAATTGAACTCTTATGTGAAACTGGACACCTCCCGAGGTATCTGCTGGTGATGGGTATTCAGTGAATTATCAACTTCTAGTTATAACCCATACATACAAACTGTTTTGCGTTTCAAATTGCTATATAACCTTTGCTTTTAGAGATTTTTCTCAGTTTGGACTTAAAACACTTGATGTCAAGGTGATCATTTTTTTATGACCAGTTTGGGATATTTTGGATTCTAAAGAATAATTCTTTTTCCTGAGTGCTCATACAGACTTCCTGGACAGAGACATTTCGTTACATTTTATTCGGAATTCAAACACTGGAATATTATTTTCTGTGGTTCACAAAGGAATGTAAACATCAACACTATACTGAACCATTATACGTCATCGCCTTTTATTTTGGATTTTTATTCCAAAATTTAATTCGTGGGTTATTCTTGGATTATTTTTTGATTTGATATTTAAAACCGTATGGTCTTATTTCTTCATTTTTACAGTGTTTTTTCCAGAGAAATAAATTATCTGTTAAACTTTTAAAAGCTTATTATTTTCACTATTCCTTTACTTAGTGTTTATTCAGGACTAAACTCCTAATATAAGATGCTTAAATAGCATTAACGTTTAAAAGTAGATTATTTCAATTTTTGTGTCAGACTTGCATCACATAATTACGCGTAAATATTTGCCTTGGTTTGATAAAGTTATATCAGATGGAGAGACCGGTTCGTTTGAAATGAGACCATTTTAGCTATATGTGAGTTTGTTTGCGTGTGAAGGTTAACATTTAAACAATGCTTGTATATTGATTTCAATCCATGTTACGGGTATACCTCTCCTTCCACCACATCCCACAAACCCAGTTTCAACTGAGCATTACAATTTGCTTTACTTGTTGTTGCTGTTCTTATATGGAGTTTTACGAGACTTTTCATATGATGATATGCTCGATAAGAAATAACGAGCCTCTGTGGGGTTGAAATGGCCGTATGCAGACAAACGAAAACATTTCTCGCCAGTTCCCTTTCCTGACTCGAGTCGATAAATGGCTGCCAAACTGTACGCTATAAACCATTCTAGAGGGAGGTTTTAAAAAAGTTTTCCCACAATAATTGGCTATCAAGAAAGAGAAAACTACACAATAATTTCATGGGCCTTTTTTGGACCAATCCGAAGCACTTAAAGTGATGTTATATGTTGCGATGTCAACAATATAAAACTGTACATACAATAGAAAACCTGTACCGATTATATTTATAGATTGCTGCATTTATATGGGACAATATGAACGAGTTTTTCATTTTGAGTGCAGTAAGGAGGATCTAATTGCACTTATATTCAAAATTACAGTACAATTTTGAAATGTGTAATCAAGATTGCGAATCTATAACATGGCTCATGTAATTCGGATTAGCAGAACAAAGAAAGTACATTTTGAGGAAATTCAGGATGTAAATCTAAGTATATTTTTTTTGCCATTGGTATGACCAGCTAAAGAGGACAGTGCATGACTTGTCACCTGTATGTTATTTGTAACAACCCTCTCTGGCATCATCTGTATAGCTAACCTAAATCCGAAACATTCTATCAAAAAAGTTAACACGAAATGTGCCAAATCAGCTGGAATGTGACAGTGGACGAAACATCTACTTTACTTCATTCAGAAACAAATTTAATCAAACAAAACATAAAGCGCATACTACGCGTGTGTACATGATTTGTTTACAAATTAAAAATGATGGCGTATGCGTATATTGTTTGTTTATAATACAAAGCAGTTCTTTTATGCACGTGATGCAATATGAAGGTGTACAACCTCGTAAAAATATTGAATGATTATGAAAATGTAAGGTTAAAGTCGAATAAAATGAGCATGAAAAAAGATCCATTATATTATGTGAGTCG
>CM068833.1:102272080-102317080 GCA_028554795.2 Sinohyriopsis cumingii
GTATGTATGTATGTATGTATGTATGTATGCATGGATGGATGGACGGACGAACGGATGAACGAACGGACGGATGGATGAATGGATGCATGCAGGCATGCAGGCAAGTATGGATGCATGTATGTATGAATGGATGTATTAGGACAGAACTTTAATTAAAAAGTATTACGATTGAAATTTATTCTAAATTGTATCAAAAGTAATTTTTTCATTAATTTATATTGAAAATAATTTTCCACTAAAATATATGGAGATAAAAATTATATATCTGTGTAATATAACTGTATGCTATTTTATAAAGATCGAACTTTACAAGCATGTGCAGAAATCCATACAATAATATAATACATTTCGCTCGTAACTAAATATCAACAAATTGTCAGCACAAAATATACAATACATTTCGCTCGTAACTAATTGTCAACATTTATCAGCACAAAGTGCATTTTGCTCGTAACTAAAAATCAACAATTGTCAGCACAAAATACATTTTGCTCGTATCTAAATGTCATCAATTTAGATTTGGACGGAAGCTGCAGAACATGCAAATTATTATTATATCAATATTGGATAGTTGCGCAGACGGTTCACACGATCGCCATGGAAAAGTTCAAAGGGGCATGTTCTCACTCGGCAAACGAAAAACTGTATAAATAGCGAATCAGGCTTACGAAGCATCATTTGGTTGCTCCAGTCAGAACAGCTCTGTCTTTTCCTTACAGCGATTCGGTACTTCATTCCCCAAGATGTAGTCGTATCTTTGCTATTATTGGTGACACCCTTGCTATGATGCAAACCTTATCATGACAGATGTATATATGTATGTATGTATGTATGTATGTATGTATGTATGTATGTATGTATGTATGTATGTATGTATGTATGTATGTATGTATGTATGTACGTACGTACGTACGTACGGATGGATGGATGGATGTATGATGTATGTATAGATATATAATGCCTGCTTGAATCTAATACATACATGTCTGCCCCTCTGTGTTTTGTGACAGCAATGCCACTGAAACAGAAATTCATATCTGTGTCATTCTGCAATATGTGATGTGCAGTTTATATGCTCGTTTTTCATGCCTGTAAGAAAAATACATAAGATTGTTATCGAATTTCCTGCATGTGTTACACATAATACATTTACAGACTAGTAGGCACACATTACCGCACATACCCCTGTATATATCTGGGATAAGGTCCTATATACGTCAATTACCAATCCTTATATTTACACACACAAACGCTCACACACCGCCGACACAAACACACAGTTATATATATATATATATATATATATATATATATATATATATGTATATATATATATATATATATATATATATATATATATATATATATATATATATATATATATATATATATATATATATATATATATATATATATATATATATATATATATATATATATATATATATATGTATATATATATATATATATTTATTTATTTATTTATTTATTTATTTATATATATTCTTTCATACATGTTCAAGAAAAACAGGTATAGCTACAATGTAATCAATTTCCAGGAAACTTATATTAGGAAAATTCTTTCATGTGCTATCACGGAATGAAATGGAAAATGTCCTGTTTCTGCATATATGCAACTAATTATCAGAAATATCTATCATCTGTAATTAGATTTAGAAATAGAATATAAATAAAACAATATGACATAAACCGCTCTATTAATTGAGTGTTATCACAACCAGTTTGCTCTAGGACAAATTAGAATGAATGTGTATGTTACCTAAACACTGCAATGTACAAAAAGGTAAAGTTTACTCAACATCAAATAACCAGACACAATCGAATGGTCATAATAATTCAAATTATCAACCATTATGTCGTCAAATCAGCAAAATGTGATGTTATTTCGCATTTTATTTACTGTAGTATTCACCAGAATTTGCCAATGTGTTAAAAGAGAATTCCAATTTGTGTTCGGAACTGTTTACTAATCTGGTCATGCTCCAAACAGTCGCCTGCATAAAACTGTCCAGTGAAAGAAAATTGATTTATTAATATAAGCATGTAACTAATTCTTTCAGAATATTGCCTCGTTTATATTTGATGGACTTCATGTATTTTGTTGTACATAGATTGTTATATATTCTGAATCTTGTAATGTTCGAACAGAAGGACTGACTTACACAACTTGAAATGGTAGATGTATAGAGATAGTTGGAGCATAAATATATTACACAAAATACATAAACTCCATGGAAAAGACGGTAGAAGAAAAAGATATATTACCAGATAACAACGTCACAAACGACGCTTGAATCGTGTAGAATTGAAGTTTCTTCATAATTTGTTAATTGACATCCAAATCAGTGTTTCTAGAAGATTGGAAATCCTTCGGTTACATACGAATATGACAGGTAATACTGTTTCAGTGGAGAAGATATGGGAGTTTATATGGTTGAGTGTTTAGTTCAACAACGGTGTAATATTCGTGACTTATCAAGCCCACAATACATGAATATATAAGTTCAACATACTCTAAGGTCAAATATTTATACACGTAGCATTATAGCAGAACTACACAGAATTTAAGGGCAAGGGAAATATCCGAATTCTGTATATTTAAGAGTACGTTCAACGTGTGCATGTACCATTGAGCTGATGAAAATATTGCTCCATTTATTAGCAATAAAGTATGTATGTATGTATGTATGTATGCATGTAGGTAGTTTGTTATATATATATATATATATATATATATATATATATATATATATATATATATATATATATATATATATATATATATATATATATATATATATATATATATATATATATATAATGTCTACTCAAAACAGGTTTATGTTCATTCAATTTCGACAAATTGTTTAAGAAAGGAATTAAATGATAAAGTGACTTTGTAAATATAAGGCGAACCAATATGCGATACAGGACTTGCAAAACACTAGATACAAAGTTGCATTTAATTAGGCTTCTTTCTCGTCATTATCGATCGCATTATATTCTCAAAGTGAAATATCTTTAAAACATTTGAAATATAAGTTTTACGGTAGGAATACTGTATACCATGAACTTCCATAATTAGATAGATTCCATAACATGCGAATGGAGACTATAATGTAATACATTAAAATAATTTAAGCACGATGATGCGAAGCTTGTATCTGACAAAGAGTTGTTAACTTTATGTATGTGATGGAAAGACTCGTGCGTTTGTGTTCGTATCAATTTGCAATTCTATACAGAATTCTACCAGATCTTGGAGACCTACAATATTACAAAGTTTTCCTCCAAGTCTCACCCCAAGACGAGTCTTTTTCGAGACTTTTGATGTGTTTTATTGTCAAAGGCAAATTAGTTTAGTTGATAATTGATAGGCTTTGTAAATGGTATGAACATTTCGGAAACAATAAGACATTGATGTTCTTGATTATTATAGCAGCTTACGATCTTACAATGTGTATTATCAGTGCTGTAAAAAATTCCAAGGAGGGAATTATTTGACTGTGTTCGGGACTTAGAGGATTACCTACCCCGTCTGCAAGAAGTATCTCCACATATCGTTTCATTTACTTATGGCTATGTGATGTACATATTTCCTTTCCCTGGAAATGTATTGTATATTTGTTTTAACCGTACAGCAGCAAAGATGTGATTACAAACCATTACGTGCGTTAAAAGTCTGCAGAATAGTGATGAAGATAAGTTGAGCAACTCTTTGTGAAGAAGCATATGTAAGTAGTAGGTTACACCAGTGAAATTACAACTGGAAAGATACGAGACTGGAAATGTCATGGTTGCGATGATTAGATACAAGTCGTTGCTAACTATACCAAATATACTTCGTTTATTTACTCACGGAACGGAAATTCAGCTAGAAACAGTTTCACAAGAAACAGAATTTATCTTGTCAAACAAAAGCAATTTATAAATATTGAAAGATGAACCCATCATTGAAAAGGAAGTAATACAATTCCACAGAATGTTATTCTATACATAAAACAGAATGTTAGACAAATGACATTCCCGAAGAAATGAGAGAGAGTATTACTAGAGTAGAAGAAAACCAGAGCGAGTATCAAATTTGTTTGGTCGTCCAACACAACATCTCGAACAGGTTTACAAAGAGTGACAATCCGTGTACCCATTACGGCAGGAAAGTGAAATATAATTTATTTATTTTGCAGAATCGATTCCCTGCGAAAACTTGTCAATTTCGATGGTTTCCCCAAGCTTTAATATCCTCTCGTCTGGGAGTTGGAGATGTTGTCAGCAAAATATCTGTAATCCACCATGTTTGTTTATATTGCAATATAATGTCTAAAATATATTGATATTTCTTATTCATAAGGTTTAGATGCAAAACGCACATTTCATTAATTCAAATAAATGACTGCTGACGATTTGTTGATTTCAAATATTCATTTTATTCACATAAAAGGTATTACCGACCATATTTCAATTAGTACCTTTCATTTGACTCAAAACATTGTACTAATTATGTGCAAAATTGAGCATTAACAAATGATGAAAGGAAAATCAAAATGTAAAACAAGCACGCTCAGATTACATTATAAAATGCTCCTCGATGTATTCAAAAAATACAATGCTTTCCTTTACAGAGTTGTGAATCTTCATCACATGTCGTTATCGCCCACCTGCAAAAAATAGTAAGAAAGTTAAACAAGTTTTTATAAATGTTAAATATGACACATGCAAATGTATTTCTATCCGTTTCTATTTCTATCCGGTTCAATGGAGAAGCAAAGATAGAAATCGATTTATTATTGCCGATTTTTAAGAATTTTGCCTGTCAGGAATCCAATAAACAGAATATTATTTAAGTCTTTGCAAATGCGGCTTGAATGTGATATATATCCCGGAAATGACCTTAATGTTGACATTCGATCTCAAATAGACATAGTTCACATCTGATTCAAATGTCACGTTTGATTTAATGAGAGTGGGGTACTCAATATAATCATCAGTGTTAGGTATGATCCCAGGCATGCCTCAGACATCTGACGCAAGAAATCGCCATCAAATTGTAATACAATAATACATAATTTAGCAATATTATAAAAGACAAGATAGAAAACATAAAGTTTGTTTTCATGTTTTTGGTTTAATCACTAAAACACAAGACGTTGAGTAAAAGTAATTCATTAGAGTATTGTTCTCGCAAGATGTTAGTTAAGCTAAGCATGACAAATCCAACTTCGCCAATTCGTAAATAACTCTTCCTCACCCATGCGACAGAGAAATCTAGCTGTTTTGTCTACTTTTCTTGTCTCAGTCTAGTCATTTCAAAGCAGTCCTCTCAATCAAGTTGTCCACGAATTCAGAAATACTTTAAACAAACAAAATCCGTGTTGTCTGCTGCTGTGCCAGACGTAGTTGTTCTAATATCAAACAACAACAACAACAATGACAAATAACAACAATAAGACAAACATAGTAATTTAATGTCAATCCATCTTTGAGAACACATCATACAAATTGGTTTCGAGAGAGACAAAGGAAAACATGCACACGAAGTCGAGCTCTTTTGTATTATGCTAGTTTGTTCCGCACAGCATGGCCAGTTTTATCCTATATGCAGGATTAGCTTGGAACATTTTCAGATCAGCGTCATGAGATATAGTTAAAGCTACCTAACCAGTTTTAAATACTTCGTGTGAAACAAATTATATACTGTTAGCTACATTTAACGACGCAGTCCTAAAAAAAATACTGTGCTACAGCTAGGATAAAATTCTCAATGCTTTGTGAAATGAACTATGACAGAAAAAAATGATCCAAGACTAAAGACCTATAAACTTCATAGCCTCCCAACTCTCTTAACAACTGTGAAAAACTTAGTAACATCCATAAATATGTTATGTCAAACATGCTTTATTCTAATTTTGTTAAGCATCTCCATTGTGACCC
This sequence comes from Sinohyriopsis cumingii, assembly GCA_028554795.2. NCBI lineage: Eukaryota > Metazoa > Mollusca > Bivalvia > Unionida > Unionidae > Sinohyriopsis > Sinohyriopsis cumingii. The sequence continues at coordinate 102,278,033 of CM068833.1, forward strand.
AGTTGAATAAAAAATATGCCTACACTATTTTATGAAAAACAATGCACTTACCAGCCAGAAGGAATCATTTATATATCCACACATTAATATATAAGTAAATTTCACTGTTATCACTTGCAGTATTTCCACGACAGAAAAATAAATTGTCAAAGAATTCCTGAACTTGAAAGTTTAGCATATGGTTATTAGCTAGTGACAGTGTTTGAAGGGTCTTTTATAGACCGGGGTAATTGTACAATCAATATTAAGGACAACACATGTATGTAACAAACATTTTCACCTCCTCCAAGGAAAAGGTTGAGCTATATACGATCGTGTAAATATCACCAATTTCCCATGAATAATCTAATGCAACATATTACTCTTCGTTACAGCCTGTACTAAGTATAACTACAATAGACATTATTTATAATATAACTTTTCAAAATTGGAACTGATGAAAATGAAACAGTTTCTTATAATAATTATTAGATTTTTATTGTCAACTTTTTATAACATCCATTTATTAAATGTGACAATACCTCATTAGTATGCGACGATTTATTATGTTAGTTTTCTTTGCTCACGCATATAAATTGTGAACTTCGGATGAAACAGTCACGCCACTGTTCTCATTAATATATTTGTATTAATGAGCCGCGTGTAAACATTTGCACGTGAACTACAACACACTAGTGAAGAGTTACTTTTACTTTAAAGGAAAATATGGGTGAGAAATATAATCTACGTTGGGGTTTGGAACGAGACAAGGAAATCCCAGTTTCGAGGTTACATTATATGTCTCCCTACTCTCCAAGCCTCGTGTGGAGACAAAATGTTTAACCCCTTGACTAAGATATCCTTGTCTCGGTCCTAACCCCAACATATGTCACATAAGTCCTTTTAGGATTGTAAGCATGTGAGAGTTGATGTATTCTTTTGTAAAGTCTTACTTGAAAAGAATAATTCTTAGCATACAGTTTTCGGAGTACGGTGCATTGTTTCAAAAGGTTTCACATAACTATAGCCAATCATCGGAAAACTGTTTATATTTCCCTAATGTCATGGCTTCATTGATAATGATATGACGTAACGAACGTGCGTGCATGTTTAATTTTAATGATTTCAATCGTAAAGTTATGACAATAGTCAAGCAGTACCCAATATTGCCTTTTACAGATCATGTTACATAAAAATATGCCTGCACGAAATAAAATTTAAATGATGCAATATCGTGCATTTTAAATGAAAAGAAGAGGTATTGTATATAGGTTATAACATAAACAAGTTATACATGTATAGGCAGCGTTTCCAAAATTGATGTTGGATTCCAGTTAAATTCATTAGCATCAGTAAATTTGTAAATAAGATCACAATACCCATAATTTCAACTTGTGGTGAGTGACTGGGTATTAACGTGTAATATGCACTGCTTTTTCAAATTATTAATTAGTCATCCAATTTGCAACACGTATTCTCCTTAATTCTGCATTCCTTTATGCCCACGTACAGTGCAAAACGAATCAAACTAAACACGTTGACCTAAATCGGATGTGAATCAGTTGATACCGATATAATTAGTACAAGCTTAGTGCAAATACCGCTATTTGCAAAGGAGAAGGGAAAAAAGGAAATAATATAGCGTCACAACCCAACAGCAAAATACGACCTGATGAGCCTCCGGTCCCGTGAGTCCCATGAGCACCGATGGGGGCGTTATTACACAATGCAGTGTCACAGCACGAGGTCATATAGCCCGTGGCTCGTTTCCTACCAATGATGCTTGGCACAGACTTCAAAGCATCGCAAACCTGCAGACATTAACATATGTAGATATCGAATTTGTCTGAGAGACATCGTATTTCTGTAAATTTAATGAAAACCTCTGTTAGTTCACAATACAATGATATAAAACATAGACCTAATGGGTATAGTACATTATTTAGCTAAGAATGTTCAGCGACATTTAATCCAACTTGGTTTTTTAAGATCTTGATTATTTTTAATCGCCAGGAAACCTATGAAGAAAAATATTTGTACTTGCATAGCATTTTAGTTATGAAATGGCAATACGTCACAATCAAGACATCAAGATAATCTAAGTTAAACAGGCTGACATAGAGATGCAAACGGCTGTTCTTAGAAATAGAAGACCCTTTAGAAAAGATACTAAAACTTACTAGTTTACTCTGACAGGATTGGCTATATACGGTCTGACCATTTTTCCCGTACATGGAGATTTGACATGACTGTCAAGAAAGAAGTGAATAATGGTAATAATGTAAATAGGTAGTATTTAAATGAAACATAATTACCGAAAGTATATAACTGTGATATGAGTACCAGTAGTTTGTAATTAGGACACGTATAATGTCAGTATGTAATTGAGACATGGATTATTTAGTATTTTTACTTCCGAAAACCTAATTTTCAAAGCAATGATGCGCATACGTTTTTATTTCCTCATGTGCCAACAAATTAACCGACGCTGTATCCTAATTTTATTATATTTCGTTTCAATCAGTCCTGCAAATATTTTGAAATTGTTTTCGTCTCGTGTAATTGTTGTACACCGATACACTTTAAACATAATTTTATAGTATTTTGATAAAGCAATACCGTTAAGAACGCCATTCCAACCACTACCAAACAAACTTTGAGAGAGATTATTGCAGATGGAAAGTAAAAACATGCAATGAAATAATTAGTAAAATATAAAAAATATGTTCGAATCGAGTTACGGATATCCTTTTGCTTTGTTTATAAAATGTTATACCGACTTAATTGATAAGCGATAGGCATTATATGAAATAGTTGAAAATGTTCAACTTATACTGCACGAAATAACTGATTAATATCCTTCGAGAGAACAAATAAGCGTTACGCTAAAAAATAACAACAATTGCTGCCACGTACCTCTTTAGCACTGCATAAAGGTTTAATTATATATTCATAAATAAACTATTATTTAGCATACTACGACTGTTTAACATATTAAGAATATATTTAATTACGAAATTATAGGAAAGAAGGGGGCGCAGTAACCATTTTAAAATTAAACTATTAATTTATTTCGCTAACATACAATGTGAAAATGTCAAAAAATATTGAGAAATTAATCCCAAAAAGTTTTAGAGTTACAGACACAAGTCTTATAAATAACAGTTCTGAATAAACGTTAGTGTAACTCCTAATTAAATTATATCACCTAATGGAAAGTTTAAATGTTGACAATATAAAATGTTAGTTGCAAGTAGAAGGCATGTACCTAAAAGTATAATATAGATCATGGAATATGTCAGGCACGTCAGTGGAATCTCAATAGCCTAGACTTAGACCAAGATAAATATGTTTACTTATAATAATAATAATAATAATAATAATAAACGCCATACAGAAAATAACACAATTGCATCCGTTTATATGCTAAGCATCCCTTTCACATTGCAATCTAATTAATATTATACAAAATCGGAGATTTAGCGGATAATATATAATATTATTAGAACAGTTATCCGAAAAATGATAATGTGAAACATCTATATATAATATTTTTCATATATATTTCGAGTCAGTTGCATTTTGTAACACTGTAAGAGTATGTCGTTGTATATCTTATACATTTTCTTACGCCTATTCTGCTCAATACGAGTGACGTTTGAGGGTCATTATTATAACCTAATGACAGGTAGACCTATAAACGTTGTAAGAAAGTTAATCAGCATAGAAGTTGGTCTATACAATGTTCCTGTTATATTGGTTGTAGCTTAACGACATTTTATTATTCAGCACATGATAGGCTATATATGGCGGACGGTAAGTCTGTTGGAGGAAGAACCCGTGAAAATCTGGGAAGAACCAACAACCAGCGATAATCTATTGGCAAGTGTTTGCACACAACCATGCATGCTGGGGCCGGAGCCCAAAACCAACAAAGGTAGACATGAGATGTCGGTGATATTTAAAGGTGACTGCCTTAGACCACTCGGCCACCCGGTGCCCAGTCTGTAAAGTGACATATATTACTAACCACATAAATACATGTATGCATTCCAATCAGCTTTTGTCTTGATTGATACATTAATTTCCATCAGTCTTCTCGTCTATAACGTTAATGTAATAGGAAGAATTGTTTTTAAAAATAGTTTTCATAGATCATAATGTTAATAATTGGTGGAATTTACTACTCTCTTGTAATAACCATGCCTATATATCCAAGAGGATAATTTTAAAACGATGCAACGTTCCTTTGCAGATGCATATTGCAAAAACCGTTGCGGTGTGATGGCTTTGTTTACGCCGATTTGTCCCTGTCCAGCGACAGCAATATTATGATATTGGTTATAATGGCATGCCTACAATTGCGTACAATTAACTCTTTCGTAGACATCTGATGAACAAAGAACATCGGGTTTTTTTCTGGTTATTTTTGTCAACCAATCATCAACCTTCATTCTTTTAAATAAGATATGTAATATACCACACGTGCGTTGGTTCCGTACTTCTTAAAAAAATTAGTTGCCCGTGGATTTATTAACCCTACAATCATTCAGCTTTATCTAATATATATTTGCTTCTCTTAAGATATAGCTTTGTTAACTTTCATAAACAATCTGATAGCATAGCATCTATTACAATGTCCTCCAATTATGCATTTATTTTATCTTACACATCCCGTTTTCAAAGATGAGACATACATTATTGCCATCCCAATGATGCGAATACTAAATGTCATATAACATAAGCTTATGCCCAAAAGCAATATAGCGTTCCTTATTTGAGGTTTTTTGTCAACAATTGCACCTCATTATGTGTGTTGACATTATTAGCATACTATGTATTCAATAATAGCGCTACTGTTTGTCTTTAATAAATATTGCGCTTTCAAAGGGGAATAAAGTGGGTGATTATAATTCAGTTCTGACATTTATTTGTATCTAAGGACGTACTACATTTTGCTAATACTTTAGTTCACTCAGCTTGTCTCTCTTATTTTCTAATTTCAATCATGATGAGTTTTGGTTTCAATGTCATATATTACGCTGAATGTCATAAACTTGATGCAGTCTCTGTTCAAGAGGACAATGTCCGTCATAGAGCGAAACAGACATGAAAACATATAACACAACATGCATGCACATAGGAATCACATGGTTTCAATCAACATTACATGTATCTATTCAATCCTTTCATTTGTATACATGCAAATATACACATATGCATATGTAAAGACATAAACACATACGTTTTTCCATATTTCTATATCTGCCTACCTACATACATGCATACATCTGCATGCAACCTTGACAACGCAGCCACCCAAAATATATACTTTGTAACATTATTTTGGGTGCATACTTCACTATTTGCATTGAATTCATGTTCTCTTGTTGTTGATGATGGGTTTAACGCTATTGTTTAGCACAGATAGGCTTTACACGGAGGTCAGTATAACTGGTGGAGGAAAAACCCAGGAAAATCTAGGGAAGAACAACCGACCCTAAAGAAGCTTTCTCACGTACCAACGGTAACTGAGCCTGAAACCAGACCCCAAGCAGACAGAGGCAAGATGGCAGTATATGGAACGGTGTGTGCCTTGGACCACTCGCCCCCACCCCAACTTGTTCTCTTATATATATATATATATATATATATATATATATATATATATATATATATATATATATATATATATATATATATATATATATATATATATATATAGTCAGTTGTGATGAAGTGTAGATGATCAATCAATGCATATACATGAATAATTCAAACATTACTTACATTTGTACATGAATCGACGTGTGTAAAACACAATATATATATATATATATATATATATATATATATATATATATATATATATATATATATATATATATATATATATATATATATATATATATATATATATATATGAAGGATTATATACAGACATGCATGCATACATAGATTCATGTAAGGACCAAGAGTAGCGTTTCGAAACTTTGGCGTTCAAGGGTGCTCGTACAAATAATCTGTAGTACAGATTCATGCTTGCGAACATGTTACTGAAGATAATAAATATTAAAGTATTGTAAAAATAATAGCAAAGATTTATAATTGCTCATTTGGGGCAATGTGCCAATCTGGCCCCCCCCCCCCTTCATTAGCGTAATATTATATTCTTTACAGTGTCCACTTACCTCAAATGAACTGCAGAAGATGGTGTTCCTGCAATTGGAGGGATCGCTGATACCATCACAATGATAGCATTCTACCCCATGGCCTATAATAGGTATGTAGCAACTGCTTTTTAAATTTCTTCTTCGATCGTTTTATACTAATGTTCAAAAGTATGTCAAAGACATTAGCGCCAGAAAGAGTTTTGTCTCCATGAAAAGCGATGTAATTTATATAAAGTGATCCAATGGACTAAACAAGTAATTTTGTATAGAGGTAATTCACAGACTAAATGCGATATTAACTGCATTAAAGCAATGGAAATCAGTTATTATAAATATCTATATCTTGAATCAAGTCCGATAATGCGGCTGGTATAATACAATTCATTATTGACAAAAACAAATTCAACTCTATTGACGATCAGTTTCAAAAGCATTATGTCTTGGCGCTGCTAACGATTGTATTTATAAATCTTGTTCAAGATATATTTTTTAAACGCTATAGCTATTGCTGGGCTTTAATGCATTGATTTCATTCATGAACGGTGAATCCAATGAGTACTCTAAAGTAACGAGAGTGATATATGGAGAAAAAGAAAAGCAATCGGTTGTACGTGGCACCTTCACAGACGACACCAACATCTTCGTCATGGTCACAATTACTCTCTCCCCAGGGTTGATGCAGACACTCTGAAAGTGAGGCCTCGGTGCCTTTACACCGTACGTCATCGAGCCATATAGGTCCCGTTCCGTTTCGAAAGTAACCGTTGAGTTTTATAGCTGGAGTTGAGCTAGTTTAAACAACAAAGATGGATATTTCATATTTGTTTAAACATCTCCCATAAAGCAATTAATATATATTTATGAAAGTATCATATGAAGTTGAATTATCATAGCTATAATTATTAGATTTGTAAACATTTAACAGGCCAGCTGAAAAAGAAATAACTATACCTTAGCGAAAACGACTTTATATTGTGATGGACACACGTGTGTGTTATGTAGGAGATAACACAATGCAATATCTACTTGCAAAGTGTAACCATTCTCCAATTTAAACGTACTGATCTTATAATCAAACTCGCTTACGCCCAAGGGCCTGGTGAAATCACCCCTCTCAGATTAACCATTTTATATTTTGAACTCACAAATGGCCAATATTTCTGAACGTTTAGCATAATGATTGGTTTAATTTCAATGCAAGAAAAGTAAACATTGCAAAGAAAAACCTGGTTTCGTCATAACATAGATATTTCAAAGCTTAATTACAAATATTAAAGTTCACAAAATGTCTACATTGTTGTTATCCGAGTATTTAAATTAGCTTCTCAAAATTACAAATATGATTGAATGGCTTCGTTCTTTTTTTTCTAGTTCTAGTTGACAAAGGTCTTTTAAAATGGCATACTCACAAGGTAAATTGATTTGCTGACATATTCCAACACATGTTTTAGTGTTAACTAGTAGATATAGCGTTATTTAAAATATATAAAAATAGTAATGAAAAAGTTAGTGGGGGAACACTGGACTAGTCCGTGTTACACTGGCCTTTATTATTGCTTCATCTCATCGTCCGGTGTGTACATACTATTCCGGACGAGAGGGATTTTATATGGAGCTTGCGATTCATTAAACGTCACTTATGTTGATCTACATCTGTATGTGATTTTGCTATATACCTGACCTAAAATTCTCACTGTTTCTAACCTGACATGAACGTAATACAAATATGAAAGAGAAGGTGGAAATATAATAATAAAGGAAACTGGGATAAGTGCTAGCCTGCATTTTTTACTGACAGACCGCTACTAACAACAAAATATTCAAGACTAGACTGAAGAGCAAGTGAGATAATGTGTCATGCAGTGTTCAAGTATGGTTGCAAATATTCGCTTAGAGGTAGAATAAATCGTACCAGAGTATGTAACTTCACGGTTGCGCACATACATTTGAAAGGGCCGATTTCAGTGTCTTAATGGTAGAGAATTCTAACAAATGCTTTGCAAAGGGAAATAAGCAAGTAATTGTTTTCCTCTTTGAATCAGTTATCCTACACTATTTTGGCATCCCATTTAAAGGTGTTACTGGCATCATATAAAGAAATAATCACAATATCACACAGTTGAGAGAAAGATACTTATTAAATAGCATTTTAGACTATATTTCATGACATTGTCAGTTTATTTAGAAGTGTGAATATACGTTATAGGTTATCATTTTGTGTAAAGTTTCGATAATAAAAATTTTAATAAACACTGTCGTAATACAGTGTTAATATGCAAGATATTAATTTCATTTCAGAAGCTTTAAATTAATATATTTTTTTATTTCATTGAAAGCTAAATCTTATTTTATAACAACTGGAAAGAAAACCTCTCAAAATAAATTTCTTATGACTTAGATTCAGCTTTTGAATGACATCTACTTTGTTAATTTAAGATGAATACTTCGGTGTTGATTGATTTTAGTGTTTTACCGCAAAGCAACACAGACAGCTAATATAGTGTCAAGGCAGCGATGATTATGGTGTCATCTTGACTCCATTGGTCGCTTATATCGACAAACAGGAGAGCACGTCGACCCTATTAAACAAAACGTTACGTAAAACTTGAAAAGCTTTAGAAACTAAAACAACAACAAAATGACAACACTCACGTTTTTTAATTACGTAGATTTCAAATTATTCTTCTGCTTAAATTAATAACAAAATGTTTCCAAATAAAGTGCGTAGTTCTTTTTAACTAATAATCTTGACTGCACAATATACGTTCATATTTCAGTTTCTGAGAATAACAGAATGGCAATATAACTTTTGGAAACGAGCTGCTTCTTAGTTTTCAAAATGAAATAGTTTTATTCTGCTCGGAAACATAACGTTAGGCAGACATAGTTCCATTGTTTTACGAAAACGTCAGTTATGCAGTTAAAACCCACATTATTCAGAATAAATTATGAATTGCTTACAAAGGCGTGAGACATGTACGACCTGTTCACAAAGAACTCAGTTCATGCAAAAATTCGAAAAGTAAAACCAACCGATATTACCCTATTTGAAAGATCACACACTCAATAACTCATTTTTTTATGAACCAAACAAACAAAACACAAACACTAATACTTCAGCACATAAGTACGACCATGATAAATGAAACATAACGACCTCATTGCCTTATCTTCATCATAGAAAAAAACCAATACGAACATATATATATATATATATATATATATATATATATATATATATATATATATATATATATATATATATATATATATATATATATATATATATATATACACGTATACATAACAAATAGTAATTTCCCCAATATATAAGCCCGCCCCTGTACGTTTAATTAGATGGCGGATATATATCTTCTAGAAACAAATAACGCATTCTGCAATGCAGTTTAACAAAGCACACGCAGCTAAAGATGGAACGGAAAAAAACAACATATAAGCCAAACCTTGGGTATCCTATCTCTCTGCAAACGACCTTAGCAAAATTAATGTCTACATAGTCATCACACACTGTTCCCAGTAGACCATTGTGAAACACCTCGACGCGTCCTTCATAGGGTACAGATCCACCAACCAGTCGCACTGGAGCGTATGCGTTTTGGCCTAAAGAAGAAATGAACAAATATTTTTTTAAGAATCGTCTTCTCTGTATAGAGAAATACACCACAATGAACACGATGTTAATATCAGGGCCGATGCGTTTTCGTTTAATTGCCTGGATCGCATGGGGACAATTAACCTAAGAAACTATATTGTATTGGTGCTAAAGGAATATGTTTCCCCGCGTAACATTCTATTCCGCTTTAGCATGTATATCATTATTTGCGATCATAGATTACAAAGTAATATCTAAGTCCGTTTTCATTGAGTACACAATGCAGAGAGCGAGTTCCATTTTGGGTACATATTTATAGTATTATCATAAAGGCCTAAGTGTTATTGCAGATGAGAAACTAAATTTGACCTGTGGGTTAAGGCGACAGATACAGTGCTTCTGTCTAGCGAAAACAGTAAAACAATGGTTCGAGAAGAAAACATCGTTCCCCTTCACACGACAGAATTTATGTAATGAGAGATAATAAATTCTAAGTTATAACGGTGCGCAGTAAAAATAGCAACGTATGTGAAACATATGCAATAATTTAAATATCACTCAGACGTTAAACATCAAATATGTTGGACATGATGTTTTATTTGCATCTGCAAAACATAGACGGTGATGTAATGTGCATATGTAAAATATCTCACCTTTCTAACTTACATAATCGCCAGGATACATCAATTTTCATAGTGACACGCCAGTTTCATACATTATACATATGTGACATGTTTTTAATCGGATCTTTCCTATAATGTTTCTACTTTTAAAACAAAAGCCGTTTTCTAATTAATATCAGTCGCTTACTCTTAGGAATTCAAATTCTCAATTAAAAATAAAGCTAACATTTTTCATGTATTACCCGCTTTGCTCATATATATGATTTTTGATCCAAGCAGATTGATTTAGTAAATGAACGTACGGTTAATGATACAAATACGGGCATTTGTTTAGTTCAATTAGGTGGCCAAGCAAACTCAAAGGTAGTTGATAGTATTTTTTGATCTGTAAAAAAGTGAATGTAATTCATCAAAAGCCCGTGAAAGTTTTATTACTTTCGTTATGTCATCTAGTACCATGTAAATACTATACTTTAGTTTACGAAGCTGAAGTCGTAGTGAGGAAACCAGTGTCTTATGTCACTGTTGAGCACGTGTAACTTGTTCAGTCAGCCAAAACTCAGAATATATGGTTGATAACGCTATAACTTGCGTTACCATATGATAGCAACATCGTAACACTACGGAAATTCATAATGTCGCAAATAATTATCAATATGCATACTCGTAAGCTTCAATATACGCTGTACTTGTATACATGCTACTCAGGGAGAGATGCCCAATTGACCGTCATATGAGCATCATTATTTTGCGGATAGTGTCATACAGTGACCAATGGGGAGAAAATGGTTTTACTAGTTAATGGCCTCCGATATTCACTTGCCAGTTATTGTGGATACAACATTATTTTTTTCCCTAGATGTAACTATGGAACTCATCACCAAAAACCATAAGGCAGTCGTAAATCAAACACGTAAATACCGACCAAAACTGAACGAGATAGAGGTATGCGAATAATATACGCATTTCGTGAATGTATGGTACATTTAGGGACAGTGTTTTAAATGAGAATATACACAGACCTAGTTTTGCATCAACCTTTATACTTTGCCTGAGATGTGCAATAACATCTAAAGTGACTTTAAAAAGAAACTGTCGGTAAACTGTTAAAACTGTACAATATATCTTCGTTTGTTACCTTCGTCCTTCACGTAGGAGTAATATATTGTCACCTAATTAGTACGTGTATGCATATTGAATGACTTTTTGACGCATTGATGTCCTAAGCGTCTGATTTAAGAGCTTTCTATGTTCTTTGTTTCTTGATTAGTTTGTGTTTGAACTCATTACCGATTGCTTCCTATAAAACAATAAGTTTCTTCTCACTGATAAAGTGACAAATACGAAAGAGTCAAGAAATGTGTACTATTATGTGTACGTGTAATCCAGTCTTTGAGCACGACAATAAAATTAAAAACATAGAACGCATAAAGCCCTCAGGCTATTGATACATTTTCAGAAGACGATGATGTTTACGTTTGTGATCATTATCATTAATTCTGAACCACCCCAATGTTACATTTGGCGGTATATTGGGGAATATTAAAGCAGTAGTTAACAGTTTCGAGCAATGTATCCATATGAGAAATTCGCCACATTAGAATCAGACTGAATTCTTGACAATACAGACATTTATCCTCAAAGAAGTTTAAAACACTGCATAATGTCTAGGAAGACTAGGATAGGAAATTGACAACACGATAATGTTGTAGCCAGACTCTAGATCTCAAAATGCTAAAACGGTACACATTTCCAATAACCAGAGTGCCCCTCCTCTCACATAACACAAACACACACGCACACTTATTGAATGGTAACCTGCTTAGTTACAAGATATTTGTCTGATTGCTTCTTGCAGCACAATAATATTTGAACGAACCCACCTCCACATTTGATCGCAACATCCAAGCTATGATCGCAATTGTTTTCTCCCCAAGGTCTATGGACGCAATCTTCAATACTGGATTCACTTCCAACACAGGTGATGTCATCTAGCCAAATTCTTAATGTTGAGGTGCTATCAGAGTTAAACTGCGCTGCGCTAACAATCTCAACCTTGTCGCTGAAAGTACAACGAAATAACAACGTTTTTCCATGTAAAATCAATGGATATGTGTTTTACCCTTAACCTTAAAGTAAATGTTATTCTTTGTTGCACCATTTCCTGTTTGAGTTCTTTAATTTTATTCTCAATCGCAAAACAAATGCCCGTTAAACAAGACGAACTAAACATATTTTTCATCAATAAATACAATGTGAATTATGATTATTAGAAATTATTTAATGTGCATGCTATGAAAGATGTACTCAAATAAAAACAAATTTTCTAATCAAATAACTCCTTATATATATATATATATATATATATATATATATATATATATATATATATATATATATATATATATATATATCGTAAGTATTCATTGCTGTTTACTTTCTTCTTGTTAATTATTATTGAAATGTTTAATTGTTTAATTGAATCGCACTGTGTAATTTTAAGATGCTTATGAGTTCCGTAGGTAACATAACTGAGAAGTTATTGCGTGTATCTGCATTGGAACTCGCCAACAATAAGGTTATTGCATAGTGAAAAATTACAAGTCTACATATCAGATATAAAACTGCGTGATAAACAACCATACGTCTGAATGAGAGATCTGTAAACTGCTGTTTCTGGAGAGTTAAACAAGAAAACCAATTTAGAGTTAAACTGCAATTCAGTACAATTAAAATAAACATAGATTTAATAGAAATGGCACATTGGTACATTGTTTCAGAAACTCTAAGCATGTTGCCATCGAATTCTTCATTATTCGTTATGATATAATCTCTATATTATTTTGCGATATAAAAAGTAAATATACAACTATTTCGATAATGACGTATTTAATATCGCAACAGCTTTAATGTGTGGCATAAAAGCGCTTAAATTTTTTTTTAGTTGTATGTATATACCATCTCTTACTGTCCATATCTAATATCGTGTTGTACTGTATTATCCCGTTTTGTCTCGTTACTGATGGTTTATGTTTGTCACCTTTCCTTCAGCGTAATCGATTGCATGTTCAAATTGGTATTTAGTCATTTTACACAGCCATATGTAAACTTGTTCTTATAATGCACGAGAAAAAAATTGAATCTTCACACTGTCATTAACCAGGGCAAAACGGAAATAAAATTCTTTCCGAGAAAGGTTTGATAGTGGTGTCGATAACATACTATCGGTTTCTTCATATCCATAGATTTAAGAAAGAGTATTATACTAAATGGTTGAAGTGATTGTCACGTATGAGGCCTTACCAAATGTCTCTTGTAGGACAAGTTTCATATTGAACACTGATAAATAACAAGGAGAATTTGCTGAACCTGTTGTACACAAAAAGAAAATCAAACTTACAAATCTTCAATCAGTGAGAATATCATTGGAAGAGAAGCCTGCAAATTCTAGAAGTTCCAGTTAAGCTCAGTTCATACAACTTAGGACTCGTGATCCCGTTTGTCTCAGTGTTTTTCGTTTGTATGTTTGTGAATTTGGAAACTGTACTTAGCTCTCATTTTATCGCCGTGATATAGTCAGTTTAAACAATAATGCGTAATGCGTGCAGTGAAGCCTACCAAATCCACCAACCAAACGATACGCATCGTAAGCTTTGCTAAAACACTGAGTGTGAAGACCGTGTTCAAGAAATTAGAAATAGATCTACCACAAAAGTAAGAAGGTAGAAATCTCTGGAACCTCTAGAACAAAAGCAAGGGAGGGTGTCCTAGAGAAAAAAGTAGCCTAACACAAAAGATTTCAGAGAATACATTAATCTGGTCGTTTTAGTACTGGCCCAGTTAAATCCTGGAAGTTTAACTATGTAATTAAGAATGAAAATTAGTAAGTAACTAACGTCGGCAGGTTCAGCATCCTACAGAAAACCTTGGCTTCCATGGTGGTAAACGTGTCATCGCAGACTGTACCCCAGACTCCAGAGTGCATAACTTCCAGTATCCCTTCCAAACCATCTAATCCTCCAACCAATCGCACCTCTGGTATTGTCTTGACAGCTGAAATCAAGAATTAAATTCGGAATCGAGCATAAAAATTATTGAAAACTCCAAAGATAACATGTCTTAGCAGATACTATAATATAAAAACCTTTTCTACTCTGTTCAACTTGAATCTATATTTGAAATGCTCTTTTCAGTATTTTAGATAGTTTCTAAACGTTTCTTACATTATCTTTGATCTATTAGAAACAAAACCCATAGATGTATGCCAATTTGAAACAATTTATAGAATGACACAAAACATTTAAACAAGTTATCAGAGGATTAAATTCAGATATACCTATTCAATTTCATGTGTCTACATGCCAGATACAAAATAGGCGTTCAATATTGTTTTTAAAAATGAAACAATTCTTAGTGACCTGAATATCTAACAGGTAAACTATATATTTTGCAGGATCCCAGCCAACATAACTGTATTGATCTCTCTCTCTCTCTCTCTGTTCGGTTGACTTAAATGTTCTAACACGTTTTTTGGTTTTAAATAGACCAAATGTGTAATTATCAACTTAAGACAATATAATTGTCTGAAAGTCAAGACAGGTCATGATCATATATAAATTAAAATAATATGCCTACATAGTCTCATTTGTGTCTACTGCATGTGTTTTTGAAAAATCGTTCTAACAATGTCGTCTGTGTTAGAAAGTCAATATCCATAAAGTTACAGAATGTGTGAATAAATTAAAATATGAATGACCTGAAAATCTTAAAGATAAGCTCATAATGACGTTAATATCTCCTTACGAGCAATCATTTTGGGACGTATGCGCCAAAAAATAAATGGAACTGAAGTACGGACCGTGCTTAGCAACAAAATCCGCTTCCTTCTACGATCGCAATTGTGGCCTTAATTTCCAATACGTATCGATCTCTATTTGACCTTGTGAAACAGACCACCGGTGTAAAGGGCGAACAATTCAAATACGTAAGTATTGCTGGGACTGTCAGTGGAGTTAAGGGTGAGTATAGAGTAGCTTAGGCGCCATCGTTATATAACTTATATAGCGCAGGCCAAGCTCTGTAGTTAATAAGCAAGAACAATTATTTGAACAGAAGATCTAAACTTATTTGATTCCATAGACAGATGGTTATAAATCTGACAAATCGATACAATTCAATTGATGCAATTAACGCTTTAGATTCATTTTGTACTATTTTCCACTGAAACTTGAACAGGACAGGTTTAAGAAACACCGACGTGTTAAGTTGTCTCCCTTGTAATTTCCATGAAACTGATACAACACCTTGAAAACACCACTCCAAACACATCCGCTAGCAATTTTGCTAGTGATGGATTAAAATCCCGTGGACAACTGATTTGCAGCTTTGTCGTGTCTGTTTGAGGAAGTATTGGAAAATTGCGACATTGACTTTGGATCATGATGCTTATCATTTCCAATAATTGTGCGTTATGTAAGAGCTATTATTGTTCCATAATCAGCACTCATACTGGTAAAAAAAAAACAAAAAAAAAAACAACGTGCATTCTTTGAAACGAAAAGGTGATGATTGGTATTAGACATATGGTGCAGTTTGAAATGAATAAGAATATTTATTTGCTTGGACTGCAAAAGCTGCACCGTCCGTCCTGGATAGAAATTAATTAATACACAAACAGAAACCTTAATTTAATTGCATTAAATAAACTAAAACTATCCCATTGTAGATAAATATATATTTGAACAAATAGATGTTTGATAGAAACATTGAATAACAATGGCGGTCAAGCTACCTGTGTTACACCGGACTCCAACATCCTCCGAATGATGACAGTTGCTAGGTTGTAAGTAAAAACATTCCGCTAATGTAGATTCTGTTCCTTGGCAGTCAACATCTTCTATAAGTATAAAACCACTTCCTTGACCAAAATGGGCATTCCCTAATGCAATGGCACCACTTCTGCAACAGATATAAAATATCATGATACAAACCTTGGCCTATTTATGAGCTTCCGTATTTGAATAAATGCACAATTATCATTTTTCAGTTCTAAACATGTTTGCATTTACAAGGGAAAGAAGGTGAGCATTTTATAACAAAAGGTTATTTTAACCAATCGTTCCAACATTTACAAGGTCCTTTAATACACAACATTATAATTTATTACATAAAAGTTTTAAAACATTTTGCTGAGGATTACCCACTTCAAACAAGAACCACTTATTCAAACACGTGCCAGAAACAATATTTAAAGTACTATATTAGCAAAATTATGATGAATTTCTTTACGAGTCTGAATGAAAACAGTTATTAGTGATGTAAAATAACCATTCAAGGTGATACAATTTTAATTTCAAGTAATAATAACTAAAGCTCGAAAATGTTAACCAATTAATTTATCTTCCGTAGCGCATTGAAACCACTATATTATATGCGATTTTTGTAAACAGTACTTTAAATATATTCCGTACTTATGTACTCTTTACGCTTGATAAATAACAACATGTGTAGTAAAATAAGACCTTCCTCAACACAACGGGATATCATCTGAGGGCGTAAACAAATGGGCGAGGGATATCTCTCTCTCTCTCTCTCTCTCTCTCTCTCTCTATATATATATATATATATATATATATATATATATATATATATATATATATAGATGTGGCACAAAGCTACAGACGTTTCTGCATTTTAAGCTTTTCTTGGGCATAGTTTCAGCCATCAGATTTGCAACAAACACTATGTAATATGATTTAGTATCAAGATACGTTTTGCTCGTCCACACTGTCCATCATCACCACCACAACCAACGCCGGTTCACCATGACAAGGATACGCAATATCATATTCGATACATTACAGAGATCACGATTTGCATAGCCTGATTCTGAGTCACGATACATAATGGCAGACAATACATTGTAATAGTTCGAGACAATAATTGAAAGCATTTCAGTTCTTCTTGACATTGGTACATCTGGTTCGTGCAAATATGAACTAGCTACTAGTATATTAATTCCGTAAGAATCACAGGCTTCAGTGAATGAATTATTGAAATGATTTAAATGACAAATGTATGCGCATAAATATGTAATCATCATACTCTTCAAGGATATCATGATATGCTTTGATTAACTACAGACAAGCTGCTTTATAAATGAAGACTCTCTAATTTACATGTAATGAGAATTTATTGTTTAATAGATTGATATCCATAATTATATCATTTGGTCAGCAAAATTTATTTCAGCAGTAATATTTCAATATTTGTATAGCATCGGATTTGCATGATGGGGTGTTTCAGGTATATAAGTTGGGCAGAATATAGGGCTTTGGAGTGATCGGAGTGTTGAAGTGAGATGTATATTGGAATATATAATCAAAATATATATTACGAAGGTAACCCAAGCTGTCGACAAACAACAGCAGCATCAATTTCTGTGAAATAGTCATCGCAGACTGTGCCCCAAACGCCATTCATATTAACTTCAACTCGTCCACTATGAGCATCAGTACCATTTACAAGTCTAACATCGATTGGCTTTACGCTGTCTGGAAAATAGATGCAAAGAATTGTATATATATATATATATATATATATATATATATATATATATATATATATATATATATATATATATATATATATATATATATATATATATATATATATGTGTGTGTGTGTGTGTGTGTGTGTGTGTGTGTGTACAGAGAGTGAGATAAAGAGCATGAATTATAAACATACACTAGACAGAACGGAAAATGTTATCCATGGATTCTATAGAAAAATGTTTCATAATAGTGGGCAGAATTACAATTTTTATGCATATAATACTATCATCATACATTCTATTAATTATATATACCGTGATTTCTTTCACATGATTAATTATATATACCATGATTTCTTTCATAGGACTCTGGAATGACTGTGTAGATAGATGAGAATTAATAACTAGGTCGTCATGCGAATGTGTCTGCTATACTCGAGTACATTAACACCGATTAAGTAGCATCATTTTTTGGTGATGCGTGTTCAGTCGTGAAGGAATATGGGTTCGTGTGTGCAGGCAAGGCTATGGGTTCCATTTACCCGCGAACTTGGGTTCGAATCTCCGTACATAAGAAAAGGAAGAACGTTCAGTTAAATGATAAGGTATTATTGTTATTAATATAAAAATGCATCAGTCAGATAGCACGGATAATAGACTGATGTGTGATTTCAACTCTCTTGTCTTTTGCATAAAGTGTGACGAAATTAGCAAGGTGGAACAAAACTAAATATGGCCATGGAAATGGTAGCCTTTGTGCACGCGCTGCTTATTTTCACTTGCAATAAAAATGATTCCGCCTTGCATGGACTAATGTTTTCTCGCTAAAATATAGAAATATTAAATAAAACCATGAAATTGTATATTAGGGTAATATAATCTTATCTTCCTTTTTTAAACTATTGGCCTGCAATTTGCATTATTTGCTCTTACTGCTCAATTATAATAGATCAGAAATAAGCAACCGAATATGAATGTTTATCATCCATTATATTATTGTTGGTTTGAAATTTGTTTCCATCAGCATGTTGGTGGCATTCATTTAGTTGTTCATCTAGTGGCATTGGGTTCTTCACGTTGTTGAGGATCTCAAGGATCTTACGACTTAACTTGGCTGTTATGAAGATTGTCTTGTTCTATGACTTACCGGAAGTTACTTATTTGTTATGCTTCGTGAGACTATATGGATTACTCACGTAAACTGGGCATATGTTATAATAAAAACTGCAAGTTTGATAAAGAGAATAATTTCTCTTTCGTTTTTTATTGAGATTCATCGTCATATTCTTCTTCTATTTCTTTCTAATTGTATCCTTCCTCTTCCAATTATTACAAGTATATGTAGTAGTAATAGTAGCAGCAGTAGTAGTAGCAGTATCCGCGTAGCTTTTATTTAGCAGATAATATTATTTCCTTTCTGGATAATTTGCTTTTACATACCTAGACAGATAACTGCAGCATCTTCAATATGGCTACAATCACTCCCACTACCAAAGACAACATGTCCACAGTCTGCGATACTTTTCTCTGTCCCATTGCAGTTCAGTTCATCAAGCCATATGGGACCGGAACTTTTGGACACCATGCCAGTCCTGACCGTCGCATTTCTGAAAATCAAATCCCGAGCAAAAAGAGTATATACATGAGATTTATGGGTCCTTTTGAGTCAAGACTCGTTCTAACACTTTCTCTTTCAGCCTGAGGATATAATATAGTCATCTGTGAAACAAAGGAAAAATGACTAAAGTCAAAAAGCAACCACTTCCTATCGCCTAATTCGATTTTCTCCTTCTAAGAAAAGTATAAACTATAATGTAATCATACTTCTGATGTTTAGTGACGACTGTGGAAAAGTGGCAATATGGTAAATCTTTGCTTGCAAACTGAATCCAGAGTGGCAAATGCGCACAGCTGACGTTTTAAAACTGGCAGCAACAAAATAAAATATTATTAACTGTTATTTTTAAGATATTAATGAAATTCGTATAATTGTGAAAATGAGTCGCTTGTTGAAGATCAAGCGATGGCAATTACCTATTATGTAAGAACAGCGACTACACTGGCAAGAAGTTAATAGTTTGGCAGTATCATTTAATTTCATATTGTATATCGACCGCTCTTGTGGCCTAGTGGTTAGAGCGTCCACCTCGGATGCGGGATGTCATGGGTTCGATCCCTGGCAGAGTCATACCTAATACTTACAAAAATGGTACTAACAGCTGCCTCGCGTGACGATCAACATTAAGAGGTAAGTATTAGGACTGGTTGGCTTCGTGTCAACATAATGTGACTGGGTGGGACATCTTGCTACATGTCTACGGCATGATGCCACAGTGCTAAACATCACTATAGGCTTCCACACTGCAGACATCGTAGCGATATTGAAGAATATTTTTAAAAGCTACGTTAAAAGTCCAAATCACACACACAAGCACACACACACATATATTGTATATACTATCGAAGGTAAATGTGGCATTCCCGTAACATTTCGCCTATATAACAATCCACAGTCTTTTAATCAAATTAATTATTTCAGATACAAAGGTATCTGCCAATCTAGTCATCGTCATTCCTGGTGCGATTCCCACTATCGACCAGAACACAATATGAATTTTGAATCTAACCAGGATTTTATGGGGACATTTTGTATAACCCCAATGCATTTGAAACCCAGTTTCCCATAAGATGTCATGAATGCTTGCATAGATATTTTAATATCAACATGTGATAACACCAGATGCGTTAGGTCATGAAGATTGTTTTCCTTGTGGCATTAATGTTATTTGCTCGGATCTGCACTCCATAGATATCGTTTGAATTTGTAGGGTTTAGCAGAAATCTAGTAAAGGCCATTTCCACATTGCCTAACATTTATAAAGGTCAGATTACTACAGCTAATGTAAAATTTAGAGCTATTGGTATACATTATTCAAACCGAAGTTATGCATACCGATTACGTATCATTTTCCTGATACATTGGTACATATATTTAATAGCTTTATTAATTAGGTTTTTAATACGCAATCAATTTCAACCACTCTTTATATTTATTTAGAAAGCATGACAATGACATTTGAACTTCATAATGTGTTTATTTCTATATTTTTTTGAAAGTTATAATAATTTCGAGTTTTAATGTCTTTAGTTATCGGACACGTCATAATAATTTGAATATCTCCTGAATTATACAACGACGTCTTCTGCTATATTACAATACAAACATTTATAAATATCTTAACATACATCCCGGGGTCACGAGTGGCCTAGTGTTCTAAAGCGCTTGCCTATACACTGTCAGAGTGGATTCCATTCTCGGTCTCGGCCAATATGAGTATGTGAGATAGTTGTTTTGGCACAATGTATATCGTAGTTTGCGCTGAGAAATGGCGTCAGCAAACCCCCACCAAGAAATGAACAACATATCTACACCGAATGAATCAAACGTAACTCCATTTGAATATGAATTAAAAGATTTATTCTCAAAGTCATAAAAATACAGGGCAAAAATGCAAGGCAAATGATACGTGGGGAAGGGGTCCCCGAGTTGCCGAGTGGTCTAAAGCGCTCTCCGTTACGGATCACTGCCATCTCACTTCTCTCTGCGTGGGTTCGAGTCTAGGATTCGGCCAATGTGGGTATGTGAGAAAGCTTGCCAGTAGCTTCTCGTGGGCCGGTGGTTCTTCCGGGGGGAGGGTCCGGGGTTCTTGATTCTTCTTTCGTCATTAATACCGGCCGCCATGCTTAGCCTATCGTGTGTTGAAACATTGCGTTACGCCCCACAACAATACCAACAAAAACTACATGGGAAAGAATTTCCCCTCTTAAGTTCTTAGATGCTGCTTGAATTATTCCGAATTCTCGCTACTCAGAAAAAATTTGGATTTCGACAGTTTTGTTATTATCTTTAATATCTTACAATTAATTCAGGCCCTGATGAATTTTCTCCATAATCCAACTATCAAAACCCTATTTAAAGGCTAATTCAAATTCACAGCAGTACAAAACAATGGTATATTCTTCCCAACTGAAAAATACAGTATAAAACAATATTATCAGTTCTGGAGAAAGTTTGGCGAGATCCGTGTAAAACTGAGTTCTTAAATACAGAGTTAAATTATCTTGGCAAGAAAAGCAGTCAAGACTTTACATATCGAACTTCGTTAAGTATTAAACCGTGGAACCTTATTCGTTTTCCTAGCTTTTGTATCTCGTTTATTCAACCTTGCAGTTCGAATTTCTGGAATAGCATATGTATTTCAAATCATCTTAACAGGGGTCACGAAAAGACCACAATATTCTTCCCGCAAAACTTAAAATATTCGTTGAAGATGAATTATTAGATTTCAATCGTTTTAGTATTTTTGCATGTTTCGTATGATTATATTGGTTTATTTAATATTGTTGTTTTGTTGTTTGTTGTTTTGTTGTTTTTGCCTTATGTTGTTTCCGCCCCGTCTTTATTCGCATGAACTAAAATTGAAATTTCCCCAAAAAATATAAACGTCATACTTTTGATTGATATATCAGCATTTTTTGCGTTCTTTTCTCACCGGAAGAAGCATTGTTTTTCCTTTTATCACTTCTGTTTGAATTATTCACATATGCCATTAATAATGTATTATCTTTTTTGCCTTTCGCACAATTTCTCTTGTCTTAATACAAGTGCATGATGGAATGATGCGGTGAGGCCGAGCTTCATGATGCATCTGTTTATCATTTTTTACCTGGTTCTAAGTTTCAGCATCTGTTGATGTTATACACAAAAATACTTAGATATTTATGTCAATTGCTGATTCTCCCAGAATTGTGTTCTCTTAATCAACGTCCAATCGGTTAGATTATATGTTTACTCACGTGAGTTTCATTAACTATTTGTCAAGCGGTACTTACAAATGTTTATGTATTTTATTTTCCATTTAGGAATAGTTCCTGGTGAGACCATTCAATACAGTGCTACTGTCTAAAAGTCCTTCATACTTGTCTCCAGAACTTCTATTCTGGCCAAATTGGTGAATATTATGTCAACGACTTTCTAACAGCAACGATTAAAGCGGTCAAGGAATGGGTGAATTACATGTCAAGATCAGATCTGACTGATGCCAATAATACTGGCTCCTACCATTAATCTTGTGAAACGTATGGGCTGGGAATAGAATTTGATGTGAATCTGAGTTTGCATCAAGTACCGGATAACAATCTGTTAGTCAACGTGTTTGAGTCGGAAGATGCTCTCAATTTATGTTTTCTACCCTGCAGCAAACTAATTTGAACATGTCAATGACTTTCCATCATGTTTCGTTCTTGCCTTGTCTCTTTAGGACCTAATATATGTAAGGGTGGTCACAATCAAGATGTACAAAATGAGGGTTTTGAAATCTAATATTTATTTTTGAAATAAACGTAACCGAATACTGGATGTACAAAACTTAAATTTGATAGAAAACATAAATCTACATTGTGCCGCATACAATAAAACATATACTCACGCTGTGTATCCGAGCATCCGGCAGATGACACCGGCTTCTCTTACGCCAAAGAAATCATCACAAATTGTCCCCCAAATTCCAGCGTACTTGATCTCAACGATTCCGGCCCCAGGGCCTTCTTGATCAGTCAACCTCACCTCCAACTGTCCAGGCAAGGTTAGATTACCTGTCGATAAAAACGTATTTTTTGGGACTATTGTTGTTTTGACACCTTCATATATATTCGTAGTAACAAATGAGAGATGCTGGAATTGTCCACTCTCCATATGTTATGTAATAAGACAAAATGGTTAGCCATTTTGTCAAGTGTGATGTGTGATGTGATTTGGATTTTTAACGTAGCTTTAACAATTTTTCAGTCATATCGCTACGATGTCTGCAATGTGGCAGTTCATAGTGATGTCTAGCACTGGGGCATCATGCCGAAGACATGTAGCATGATGTCCCACCCAGTCACATTATCCTGACACTGGGCCGACCAGTCCTAACACTAACCTCTTAATGCTGAGCGCCAAGCGAGGTTGTTAGTACCGTTTTTGTAAGTCTTTGGTATGACTCGGCAGGGGATCGAACCCACGACCTCCCACATCCAAGGTGGACGCTCTAACCACTAGGCCACCGGAGCGGTCCATTTTGTCAAAGTACACAATATGAATTGTGCGTATCTAGACACACAGAGGAGTTTCCAGGCAGGCAGTAGATAAATATACGAGGAAGAGAAAATGTGCCATATTTGATGACCTGATTTGATTTAATTCACTTGTGTTTATTTGTAGTTTATGCACACTCTTTCATCATGGCTGAACTCTTGAAAGAGAATAACTTCACTATATATGTGTTTGCGCGTGTAATGATACTGCAGTTTATTAAATAAATTTAAATTGATTATTTTTCATTTGGCATTATAACGTGTGCCTCAACACGTATGTGTTGTACGTACAAAGGATCTGAGTGTGCTGACCATGCAACATATGTTCAATAGAAAACCTACCACTACATACGACTCCTACATCCTCGTTATGATCACAGTCGTGGCGTCCAAAAAGACTAGTCTGGCAGTTTGTCAGGGAGGCCTCTGTTCCGCTACATATGACTTCATCAAGCCAAATGGGCCCATTCCCTTGACCTAGAGCAGAGTTCGGGACAGCAATAGCAGTTTGACTGAAGGAGTGGAAATTGAAATTTTATTTTGTTATGCAATACAGCTTGAATCACATATATAATTATACAATATAAAGGTAAATGAAATAAATATGCATTGCAAATAATGTGCTCGACCTAAACAATTATTTAGTGATTAGCATTCCATACCTGGGACCGAAAATTATTCCATTAGAATTCTAACATCAATTCAGCAGGAACTAGCTACCGTGACTTGCCATTCGACAAGGCACTTTACCCCAACTGAGTCAACACCAGTTAACGTTATGGTGATGTTCCGCATTACTGACCCAAGCCAAATATCCCTTCCCTCGTAAGACGAAAACATGTATATTCTTCCTTTTCGCACACCATACTCCACTGATTGGATATAAAATGTTATCTGTCTTCTTCTGTCACCTCATTTAGTTGTTTAGTTAAATCTCAGTGACTTAAACAGGAATACAAGAATGAAAGCTGAAGCTGATTTTTGTCTCATCGTGTTTCTCCCATCCAGACTTTCATATTTGATTGAGGACGACAATTATGAACAGTTGTCTCATTGCAATGCTAATCATAATTTGTATCAGGATTCATTGTTCACTCTATGTGCAACAAAACATGTGTACACGTCCGCATTATTGATATACTTCCATTTTTTTAAATCCAAGCCCTGCCTGCGACGTTGAATATGTGATTTAAGATTAGGACATATTATTGGTATTTATTACATTTTTACTATTCGATCGTTGTAAAACAAAGTTAACCTGCGGTGACCAATACGTTAATGTATCCCATCAGAGTACTTTCCAGGCACATCTGCAAACTTTGTGAAGTTAATTACCCAATCATTAAATGGCATTTGTCTTTATTTTATTGCTTGCCATATTGTTTGTTCAGCCATTAAATGAAATTTGTGATTTTATTTTTATTAACTGTTCTATTGTTTATGCTCTAAAGGACTGCAGGAAAATCACTGGATAGATAAAACACAGTTGGACCTATATCGGGTCTGTAGAAGGTATGTTGCAATATTGGAACGCTGTGCTCCACCAGGAAGTCTATCACGACGGCAAATTTATTATTTGGTGCGTTGCAATAGAACAAATGGATACATCATGTGTGTGAACTAGTGGTAAGAAGCTAGGTAGAATTCCACAAACGTTTTCTGCACTTCCGATGTATCAAAAATACTTAGTGACAAGGATAGAGACGGGCAAAGGTACCAGAATGGCAGATCTAATTCTAAATATAATCCGTAAAAAACTGACGTTGACTGTCCGAGACTATGTTTCATTTCTCCATAACAAGCTTTATTACTTCATCTTGTGTCTGGATAAAAAAGGTAATTGTTAAATCACCTGTGATGAGTTCATTCAGACGTTCATGGTCACTCTTTTCGTATTTGATGAGCAGCCTTACATCCATTTTAATCCATAACGGTTTCTATGCATAGTAAACACACTTTTCTGGGTTTCAGATGATTATTCATTATACACGAAAAACAGCTGATACAGTTAAGCCCGGGATAATATATTTTTTCTGAATCGGGTATGTTTTTCATTTACCACTTCACATTTTCCCTTTCCTGCTCACCTATCATGCTCAGTGGTCTTGTACGCCATCTTTTCAACTTTGAAACCACCTCCACATTGTAGGATGTGACATGGAAGTGCACTTTTGATCAATGTGATCACCATCATTTCATCTACCTGCCATTTACAGGATCAAAGAAACAACTAGTTATAACAACGTATTCGAAAAAATTTAAATACCCCTTGTGCCGATCATTTACAGAGCTAGAAAGAATGCAACGCACCAGAGAGATGTCAACGTATATCATAAGGTCGGAAATGGAATGACATTATCTATTATGTATTTATCAGCGGCATACTGACATATATCAGTGGACGTCAACGTTAATGCCAGAGTGATGATACCACCTTTACACCCATAATTTTTTTCCCATTCCAGACATATATCTTCCTTACGTGTGCTATTCAAAAGTGTGTTGCTATATATATATATATATATATATATATATATATATATATATATATATATATATATATATATATATATATATATATATATAATATCTCTCTTTCTCTCTCTATCGCCCCCCCCCCCCCTTTCTCGCTCTCTCATCTTCGCTTCACCTTTTTCTCTCGACAGCAGGGTGAACAGATCTTGCAATGTGCAAACGCTAGATCCTATAATCGACAGTAATACAATCGATCAGGTGACATCAAGAAATGCCGACCAATAAGCTCCAAAAAAAGAAAGATGTAATTTAATTTTTCACTTTTTATGTATTTTTTTATATAGGTAACAATAAAACCTTTCAGCTGCTGAACGAACAAAACATGTTGAATTATGTATCACATATGTATTGTATTTATAGGTAACTGCATTTGTATGGGAAAATATGAACAAGTTTTCAGATGAAATACTGCACGAACTTGTGAGTTCAGTATATCCTTCCGACAAAACGAGTCCATATTTTCCTATACAAATACAGTAACGTTTTTATTATATGCTCATTTTTTTAATTCTACCTAAGGTTTAATTATATAAACAAAATACACTACAAGAAACAACGTAAATGAATGAATGCCGTATTCCAAACTAAACACACAAGCGCAGATTTGACATTACAAAATGACATTATTATTAATGCGCACATAGATCCGCCCAGATAAAATTGAACTTAGTCGCGCGGTCGACATAAATTTCGAAAGAAAATGGCGTGTCTAGTTAAAATTGAAATGTGCAGTCATATTGTCAATGAATGCGCATTGCAACGACTTTTCCATTTGATCTGGAGTGAATATATTTTGGTACTTTGTTTCGATTCGACGAAAGTTTGTGATTTTGGACAGGATTCATCTGTGCAAATTATACATGAAATACATCGGATTGAAGTGACGAGGGAGAAGCGTGTTTATGTCTGCAAATGTGTTACTGTTTCTGTCATTAAATGTTTGAAATCATAACGTGGGAAAAATATGAAATGTTTCAATTGCAATTTTCAAAAAGACGCTATGGAATTTAATGTGTATTTCATTTTGAATGCAGTAAGGAGGATGCAATTGCACTTATCATCCAAATTACAGCACACTTTCGAAACGTGTAATCCAGATTGAAAACCTATGACATGGCTCATGTAATTCGTATTTGCAGAATTAAGAAAAAACATTTTGAGGAAATTCAGGATGTAAAACTGTAAGTATATTTTATTGTGCCATTCTTATAACCAGATAAAGAAGACAGCGTATGCCTTGTCACTTGTATGCTATTTGTAAGACATAATCGTCCGTCTTTTATATAATGTAGCTAGCCTAAATCCATAACATTCTGTCAACGCGGAATGTGCCAAAACAGCTGGGTTGTTTGGGTTTTTTTTTTTTGCAGTGCACGAAACATGTTTTAGTTCATTCAGAAACAAATTTAAATAACCACAACGTAAAAAGCCTCTTACGCGAGTGTATATGATTTGTTTACAAATCAAAAGTGCTGGTTTCTGCGTCGTTGTTTGTTCACAATAGAAAGTAGTTCCTTTATTCACGTGAATGCTATATGTGTATTGTCACGCGCGTTCAGAATCGGGGAATATTGAACGATTCTGACTATGTAAAGTTAACGGGGAACAAATTAGCATATAATAAAACTGGAATACTCTACGACAAGCATTTATTGATAATGTTCAGAAACAAGACTCATTATTAAGTATATAGTATAATTCTTTAAGTAATAATTTCAACTCGCATCCTAGTCGTATTCGAAAAACAAATCGGGCGACAATTCGTGATATTGCAATTTTAAATTATGTGGCAATAGATTACGAAGTAACTAAATTATGTGGTAATAGATTATTTGGAAACTACATAATGTGGCAATAATATTAATTGGCAGCTAAATTAGCTACATTAAGTGAAAATACATGTGGCAGCTAAATTATGTGGCAATAGATTACGTGGTAACTACACTATCTGGCAGACGATTACGTGGCAACTCAGCTCGAATGCAAAATTTAGAGGGCCAAACAAAAATTCTTGCAAGAATGTAGAAACAAACAAAATACAAAATGAAGATCTTTCCAAGGAAACCACACTCAGTAAATTATTTTGTTTAAAGATGTTAGGCTCTGAAGTCTGTCGTGATAGAACCACTCTTTCATGTTAATACATTATCATCTTCAATGTTTACCCGTGCATGCAATTGGTTTTAAAAAATAAAGCTGTCTTCATTTGCGTACGAAGCTTTCTCGTTCCTGACAAAATACACGAATTTAAGTAATATATAAACAAGCTAAATATATGTAAAACTTTGTTGTAAAATTATTGTAAACTTTAGAAACATTTGTTTATCGATGCAATAATGCAATAGTTAATCGCAGTGGCATACTATGGAGCAATCAATGCAAATCTATGATTTTTGTCTTTAAAAAGTATAAAATAAGAATAAATTGAAGTTTTTTGAGTAGATATACGGCAACATTTCACTCATAAAGCGGAAAATGTTTGTATCGTCACTCATGACAATACACAGTTTCCAATTCGCTTGTGACCCATTTCCTCATATCTTGCACTAAAACATAAATATCCCTTTTATCTGCATATATAAAGCATAATGACTTTATTACCTAATTTATACTTTGAACGGAAAACAAATTTTAACAATATTTAGCTATCCAACAATTAAAATTAATAACACATACCTGATCCGAAGGTGTGTATGTTCAGGATTTTTAAATATCGTATTATTACATTCTGAACAATCTTTATTTAGTCCTATATACGAATTAAAATAGGCACGTTTCACCAAATTAAAAACTAAACCAATCAAATTAGCATGAGCATCTTGCATTTTATCTTATAAAATACTCAAAATTGATATTGCATAGAGGCCAATCGCCATTTAAATGGTAGCTATAATCATTGGGGATACATTCATAAAAGCTGTAATGAATACCGTTCCATGTGATATGAGACTATATTTGCTATAAGATCATGAACAACAAAAAATCCTTGCATTTTTCAAATATTCAGGTTACAAGAAGAGTAACCAAGATTGTCGTCATAAATGCCTACATTCATTACGAATCGATCGGTGATTTTATATAAGCTAATAAATGTTCCATCACGAACTCTTTCTACATATAATCTCGAACAGCAATATATAACAAAAGAAGTTTACCTTTGTCAAAAATTCATGAAATATAAGCATTCTAGTATTTGTCCGAGTGATGGCCAGTTCTCATAACCTTTTTTAAACACAGGAAACCATTAGTATTATAACTGGTTCAAATTAGAATTCGAAAGAAAAAGGATAGAACTGCTAAACTGACAAAGTCTCACATTAGAAGTATCAGTAGCGTATTTAAGAACAATACACACAAAGAAGCTCATTTTTATTAACTAAGAAGCAGGTTGATCCATCGAGGAACAGTTTCAATAATAGACAAACTTTTAGAAATATCCAGCCATATTTATCATACCTCTTGGAGATTCGCCAAGTCTAGATGGAATATGTTTTTCGGAATAACGGCAAGGTATCAAGGTATATCACTTACTAGGGTAATCCAAGAGATTTGCAAACTACTTGAGCTGCACGATCATCAAACGAATCGTCACATATCGTTCCCCATAAGCCACCAACGGATATCTCTAACAGACCGGACGTTCGACTGGAGCCGTTCAGTCTATACTGTATATCTAGACAGAGAAAGGGGTATATATATATGAAAGGATTGTTATTCGCCATATGGTTTCGATATATATATATATATATATATATATATATATATATATATATATATATATATATATATATATATATATATAAGTTATGAATAGAGATAAACAATTTAAGTAATATTTTATTATGTATAATGGACATGTGTTTTAACATGAACCATATTAGTGATGTCATTATTTTCGTTTCTTACGTAAAAACTGATACTTAGTTTAGTTTTAGACACATTAAATATAAAATGTTATTGTTGAATGTAATTTGTTTAAACTGACTATAAAAATTAAAGGTCTTCTAATGAATGACACCATTATTTTATGTATTAAAATATCACTAATCTGTTCTGTATATGCATATGATTATGTCAATTATTCGTTAAAGAATAAGACAATTAGATTACAATATAAGGTGTGACGTCATCTTATTTAGGTCATGTTGTTTATATTATTGATCACTAAGAAATAGAATCTATTTAATGACGTAAGCAATGATATTGAATTTACTTTGAATTCAATGTGATTAAACAATAAAGCGAAACCGGTCATTCTTTGTACATATTGGTGTTGAGTGATCAATAATATAAACAACATGACCTAAACAAGATGACGTCACACCTTATCGTTTAACTTAATTGTCTTATTCTTTAACGAATAATTGACATAATCATATGCATATACAGAACGAAAATGTCGGTCAAGCGTTGCATTCAGTGCGCATTTTGACGTCCATTCATCTGACTGATGACCTAGTTGAATCTGGACTTTTTAATTAGAACCTTTGTACATCGCTCTTGGAGCTTATGAATAAAAGGTGTCACGCACAACAAATGGCGTGACTTCATCATTAAGTGCATACTGCAAACTTAGAACACGAGCATACAAATTTCATTAGCTAAAGGTCTCAGTATTATCATTGGCTTGAAAGAATTTACCTAATGCGAGTATATATATATATATATATATATATATATATATATATATATATATATATATATATATATATATATATATATATATATATATATATATATCACGGCATCGACACCGGGCTTATAGCCTAGTTACTTTTCTATATTTTAAACAGGTTCATCATGCAGAAAAACAGACCATAAATTGCGGAACACGTTTTGCTTCAGAGATTCGGTCCGAATTATGTAGTCCTTTCTCAATCGGACATTTATTACAACCGCGAGCCATCACCAAATGTGGAATAGTTATAGTCAAATCTTGTAACAGCCCGCTGAAAGAGAAACACATGGATGAGAATGTGTGTTCCCTGAATACGTTACTGGCTTTTTGACTACAGTCGGCACGAAATTCAAAAGAACTAAAGTGAGTATTTTAGGGCACAGAAAACAATCGTTAACCGTTCTTCCGAGGGAAATGGCCACAGTTCGATTAGTTTAATATATATAAGGATAATTGTGGATTCATCAACTTTGAAGACCTCGCGAAATATATTGTATCATTCATCAACCATTATGTGGATACAATAATTGCTATGGGTTTGTTTCAATGTAGTCACGTCATACCTGCAAGTGATTGAAAAAGCTTTGGAAAAGTTCGCAGGATTATAAGACATATCCTTTCTAAAGCAAGAATATAAATACGACTGGACAATATACTTTCTAAAGGATTGACCGTCACACTTCGTTTGTTTGGCTGGTATATGTGTAAACTTTGTCTATAATATAAGTTTGTTTCTTGATTTTATATAGTTGAAACTCAAAGATTTAAAACGTCAGGACCCTGCATAAAGATTAAATGGTTCAGCAACAATTGTTTGAGATCTGTAAAGGGCTGTAAACGCTTGTTAGGATCCTGTGTTTTATTGTGCAATGACTGGGCTGAGAAACGGTGCACAGGAATTTGCCACGTGTGTTCTGATAAACATACGCACCGTGCCGTATTATTTACTACTATGAACGTTTCTCTCCAGGAATTTGACAGCACACATTGATTCATTCTCAAGTTGCAAATATATGAATCCTACGAGATCTCTCACTGCATACTCAGACGAATAATGGCAGCTATATTTCTACAGGATTCGTGTATATGCTTGCGTATTGGCAGCTAGATGTTTCTTAATACTAGAAAGCAAAACGTTGCATCATGAAATCTTATGTCTGTATTGCAAAGCAGAATAACAAAGGATCACAAGAGTGCGCATCGGTATAGACCATGTCTTTTAGAGAACAAAAACGTTTATAATATTGTGTATTAAAATGAGCTTGCAACTGCTAGCTCATTCAAACGTTTTAATGATACATTTATAAGTCTTTACGTAGCCTACATGACAGAATGGTCAATTAAGCCTCGAATATTTTAAAAGTCATGGATAAATGAATGTTCCAGTAAAGCACATGCATACAATTGAAAGACAACTACAGCAAAATATAAACAAGATTCAAAATTGGGCTAGTACGAACGGCTTCAAATTCTCAAAATCAAAAACGGTATGCATGCATTTCTGTCAGTTATGACGACACCACGAAGAACCTCACCTTACCCTGGACGGAACACCTATTCCAGTTGTTGAGGAAACAAAATTTTTAGGTATTATCTATGACAGAAAACTGACTTTTATTCCACACCTAAAGAACTTGAAAGCTAAATGCTTAAAAGCACTTGACCTACTTAAAGTAATAGCACACATTGACTGGGGTACTGATAGAAAAGTCATACTCAGTTTGTATAGAACGTTTATACGGTCCAAACTGGACTATGGTTGCGTTGTTTATGGTTCAGCCAGAAAATCATATTTTAAAATGCTTGACCCAATTCATCATCATGGAATAAGACTGGCTCTGGGAGCATTTAAAACATCCCCTTGTGAAAGCCTACTAGCTGAAGCGAATGAACAACCGTTATCGCATCGTAGAGAAATGTGCTTTCCGCACAGTATGTTCTCAAATTAAAATCAAATCCTCTAAATCCTGCTTTCTCGGCTGTCTTTCAACCCAAATACAAAACTTTATACGGAAATAAACCAAACACCATACCTTCCTTTGGCATTAGAATATCACCCAGCCTTGACATTACAAAAATTAATCTTTCTACACTTCATAAAACGTCCATCTCCGAAACACCACCCTGGCTACTTAAACAACCAAAAGTACTTTTTTCGCTACACGATGGAAAAAAATCTGAGACAAACCCTTCGGTCTTCCACAACTGTTATCAGGAACTCCTCGCCGAATTTAAAAACTACACAAGAATTTATACCGACGGATCAAAGGATGAGGAAAAGGCTGCTGCAGCCTTCGTTTGTGGAAATCACACAACGCAAGTTCGCTTACCAGGTGGAACATCAATTTTTTCAGCCGAAATCAAAGCAATAGACCTTGCTCTGCAACATATAACAAGCAAACGTATTTTAAAAAGTATTATCCTCTCTGACTCATTATCAGTACTTCAGTAACTATACAATAGAAAACTGGAGAATCCATTATTGAAAAACATACTCGTCAAAAATACCGAGATGAGTGTCTCCCAAGAGATAATATATTGCTGGTTACCTAGTCATATTGGTATTAAAGGTAACGAAAAAGCTGATCGCGCTGCTAAAATGGCCCTTACTTTAGAACCATCTGATTTTAAAATACCGTATACTGAGTTTAAACCTTGTATCAGAAAGTTCTTACGTCAGAAGTGGCAGGCATCATGGAATGATGCTGTAAATAACAAACTTCATGCAATCAAGACAACTCTAGGGGAATGGACTCCTTCCTACAGAACCATTCGTAGGGAGGAGATAGTCATTGAAAGAATCCGAATTGGTCATACTCATATCACCCACTCCCACATACTAAAAGGTGAAGACAAACCAGAGTGCATTTCTTGTAATGAACCATTCACTTTCAATCACTTTATGATAGAGTGCTTTGACCTGCAACCTACGCGCGATCGTTATTACTTTGTGCATGACATGAAAGAACTTTTTGATACTATAAACATCACTAGTATTATAGAGTTCCTGAAAGCCGTAAATATTTACTCTAAACTTTGACTTTTATACTATCACCTTGTGCAATTTTATGCAATATATATACCGTCCCATTTTAATACCTTTTCATCTTTTTTCATTAACATAGAACATTTACATCTCCCGTTGATCGGGAAGCTTTATTTTGCACCGTTACCATCTTACCGTTTTTAATTTCAACCATTTGTTCTTTTATATCGCAGGTCGATATAGGACCTTTTATAATTTTTAAAAGATTATACAAATAACACTTTTTTGGCGCTAAGTAGCCTAACAGTGCTGATGCGTAGTTAAAAATCAATCAATCAATCAATCAAGTAAACATAAGACACTCCCTAATTAACAGAATATATCTTTTCTATATTAATAGCGTTTATATTGAACTAAACATATTAATGAAATTCACCAATAATATTGGCATTTGAAAATCGCTGATCAGTTTAAAAATGCTTTTATGTTTCACAGACAATGCAAACCTTCTCTCCCCAATTATAATTGTGAACATATTCATAATGTATAAAACCATCAGTGCTTCCAACTACATAACAAATTATATAAATTCAGACATGTCTATTTCACTATGTGTCATGGACAAACAAACATAATTCCAAACGGAATAATATTATATTGGTGATCTAAGAAGACAATTGAAATATCGTTTCCCCAGACTTATACTACATTTTGCACGCGTTAAATATAAAACTCAGTATATGAGTGTTGTTTGGGGATTTCGCAGTGAATAATATGCCATACAACGCAGACAGTATAATTGGTGGAGGAAGAAACCCAGAAAACCAAGTTAATAACCACCAAACCGAGAAAATCTACTGAGCGCTTTATCACATCCCCACTTTGTTTGAGCCTGAGACTCGAACCCACGCACCACTCCGGTGGCCTAGTATTTATAGAGTCCACCTCGAATGCAGGAGGTCATGGTTTCTATCCACGGCCGAGTCTTACTAAAGACTTACAAAAGTGATACTAGCAGCTTCCTCGCTTGGCGCTCAGCATTAAGAGGTTAGTGTGAGGACTAGTCAACCTGGTATCAGGATAATGTGACTGTGTGGGAAATCATGATACACGTCTGCGGCATGATTCCCCAATGCTAGACGTCACTATAAACTGCCACACTGCAGACTTCGTAGCGATATGACTGAAAAGTTGTTAACGCTACGTTAAAAAGTAAAAATCACACAGAGGCACACGAACCCACACGGTCAGAGATTAAATGACAGTGATCGGTAAAAGCGAGCGTTTAAGATCACTCTACCATCTCTGGACCATAATATATGAGGACAAAATATTTATGTTAATGTTACATTCCACCTTGCCGTATAATTATCATAATAACCACAATAGCACGTCTAGAAATATGCTAAAACTTAAAAGTAATAATACTGTATCATTCTATTATCATAATGCCCATATGTATGTCTATCTGTCTCTCACCCTCTGCCATTCATAAAATTCACTCTTACAATGGTACGAGTTAATTATCTTTACAGTTTGAACAGTCTGTCGTTCATGGTAGTTTTCTGCGCATATTTACACATACATAATGACACTACTGGTTTGGATAGTTATTGTTATCACACTGCATCTGGCTTCCATATTAAGGTTTATCACATATGTAATGAGTACCCACATAATTTTTCTCAGGACCATCATTAAGGATATTTTCAAGTTCAGTGTCACAATTGTTTGGTTCAATGCATGATAGGAAAAGCTCCATGCAAGCCACAACAATCGTGCGACTATACAACTTGTATGAATAGTACCATTGACCCAACATATTACTCAAAAATGAAAAAACGGCCGATTTCACCAACATCAACTAATGTTTCTCGTCTTGGCTTATTGGCTCTGAGGCACTTACTGTTTTTCTGCCAAAACGATCATTCAGCTGCATGGTCATAGAATTTACTGCATTCACCGACTTGGAAGATGGGATGTCTTTGTGAACGATGGGATAGACCTTGTTCTTACTTTGCTTTTCTATCTCCTTTTTATATCCTATAGAGCATGCCGGATAGTCTGAATCATCTGATTTGCACATTGTTATTAACATTTCTCAGATTAAGTGATTACATCATCAAAATGTTATTTTCAATACAGTTCGATTGGTGTCATTCAGCTGGATCTTGCGGATATCACGTTCAGTCAACTCATCCACATCATCCACTTTTTCATCTAAATTTTCGAATTGATTAAATCACTTTTTAGGTTCACCCACAGACAAAGCTCATGAATCCAAAGGTCTGGTGTCTGCTAAATGAGCGTATATTGTTTACAATCAATCGCAGTTCTTAACACACGGTACTCTTTTATTGAAACTTTTTTTTAAGATAGCTATTTGCTGAATATTGACAGATAAGTGGCAGAGCTTCATATAAAATATTAGCAGATATATGCCGTATCACCCCCTCGTAGTTGTCTTATGGACTAAACACTGCATGATAAGCTCACCTGTACGCATCAAGTGATTTGAAAGGTTTTATCTTCATGGTGGAATTGATCGATGGAGTGTCAGTCAAGTGACAATAAACAGCACCTAAAGTCAAGTCAGGGTAATTGCAACGACATGTTATCCATTATGACGCGTATCAGGCAGTCTTGTATAATCCTTAAAGCCATTTAAGCTTTTCAATTAGTGAGGACACATTTCATTTACTAATCAATTTGCCAAATATATGAGTTCGTCTTGTTCGTTCGCTGCTATAGTGATACTATCAACCAGATTTTTCTGTACGTGTTATGCGAACTAATAAGGAATTTTATAATGATTACTAAGAATTTACGATTATTCAGGATATGAGTTAAAATGATGCAATACTAGTACAAGATTAAAGGTATTCGAAATGCACACTTGCAAATACAACAGTTTCCTGAAACAAATGTTATCACTTAATATAAGCTTCTACGATCAAAGTAACACTTCAATCACATCCGTTTCAACAATTATAGCCAGAATTTACGTGACATTAAGTTTTGAATGTACTAATATATTCTACGAAAATACCATTTATGAGATTGCATAAGATATTGAACCATAAATCAGCAATACAACAATTTGCATGGAGGCAATTACACCGGCGCTCCCGACATTGTGGATCTATTCTTACAGAAAATATAAATTTGTACATCAGCAAACGGCGGCGGGTCAAATATATCCGGCTAAAATACATTCCGTGACCCTAATATAATGACGTTAACATTTATTACTCCAGTACAACATATGTTTACTTCTCCACTGTCAGTTAACCTCCTTTTTTCCATCATAATATCACATGATAGAAAATCAAATAGTTTTACACTCGAAACTATAAATATATATTGTAACATGTGAAGACATAAAAATGGAGCTCATTGGGAAAATTACGTCACCTAAGTTCCATTTTTCATTTTAAGTACATAATCCAATTACCTTTTGGCTTATTAGTTCCTAATATTTCCTTGTATTTATGCTATCGGTTATCTTAACTTCATTAAGGACACTATATCTGAAGATTGAGGCAATACATTTCATTAATTACAATTTATGAGAAATGTTGCACTTTCACAAATGTGAAACATGCTTCTATTTCAGTAATGTCTCGTGTTGTTGCATCGTTGATTAGTCTGCATTAAAACTGTACATATCTCATCGGTAAACTGTATCAAGTACGAAAAAAACGAGATACGAATCTATGGTCATAAACTAAGTAAACGAAAGAAACGAAACCAACAAGTTTACTAACATTTAACAAAACATTAAGTTTTCAATGATATTGAACAAAAATCTAAGAAGAACCTACAGACGTATGAATTGAATCCAAAATAATCGTGAAATGTCATATTGCCGTCCAGGAATTGAAACTGTTCACTGCACAGTATAAACTTCAGATTTTCAAATGTACTGGTCAGACAACACTGATGACGTGTCCAAATGGCGCTGTCCAGCATAACTATTCCACACAGTTCGCAACAATTCTAAAAAGTATTGAAGTCCAATGAGCACGTTCTATTTCCACTAAATAATCCAAACAGATGTTCTTTTTCGCATCTCAAATAATATCTAAATATTTTGACTGCAGACTTGATGTTACAACAAGAACTAACACAAGAAACACGACTGTGACAAGTGTTCAGAATTAACGGTTTATGTACATGTGAAACTGTAAAATGTTCATTTAGCTACTACTCAACGTGATCAAGGCCATATCTCCAACATCGTAACAAAACCACGTGATATATCCCACCCAATGGGAAATAACCTTAATTTCTAAGAAGCCACCTGACCGAGCTGTCCCATCGGAAACAACCAAAAATTGTTCAGCATATTTACTAAAAATTATTATTATTATGAACTGCCAACACGTGCACAATATACTGTTTAAAGATATTTTGCAATATTACGCTTCAAGTGACCTTATTCACGAAGGACAATTAATGGAATTGAAAATAATTACTAAACTTATAAAATTTGCAGATATACAGACAGGAGAAAAGTTTGATTTTTATTTCAATCTGTACATTTATCTTTTTTATTTTTATTTCTTTTCTTGTTCAAGGATTTTTCAATAATATCTCAAATGGACTGATATATTAAATTCCATGTATATAGACAGGATAGTTAATCGAACTCGAAAGACTCTATGTTTTGGGGGGAATTAGGAGAGCTAGGCCAATGCTAAAAATCATGCACACAGAGAGCTCACTTTTCCTTTCCTCTTTATATATAAAGGTCTTTGGCACATTATAT